>JALIZH010015776.1:0-90934 GCA_030522465.1 Rhipicephalus appendiculatus
TTCACAAACAGGCAGTTCTCAATTTCCCTGTTTTACCTCTACCACCGCCAATTTGCGGGCTTCCGCAGACCTGGTTTGCAGGAGGGTGTGTTCAGTTAAGAACGTCGGTGCATGTCCGCCGACCCCCTTTAATTTCGCCGAAAAAAAATATATTTTGTTTTCAGAGTCCCCAGGACCACAAAACCACTTTTGGTTTCGCGAGAAAAAATTTCACCTTCTTTAAAAAAATCCGCAAGTCTCCACTGAGGCGCCACCACCTCTTTCGAATTTCACGGAAATGGGATTTCGATGAGACGCTACAAAAACACTATTATAGCTGTAGGTCTTAAAATTTTTCACCACATACTACGGATAGTTTGTGTCGACAAAAAAATTATTACTTTGCAGTTTTGATGTTGTTCTGTTAAGGGAAAGAATCGCGAAATCGGCACAAAGCTCAATAATGCTCACATTTAAGATTTTTTTCCTCTGTAAGTATAAACGCCAGACTTCCCAAAGTTTTTGAAAACATTGCCGTATGCTTTGATAAACGAGTGTGCTGAACGGAATATCTGAGAGTGGCTTCAAACGTTAACCAGAAATGTACCACTGAGGACATGTCTCTCAAAATGCAATAATTTGAAGATCATTAAAAAAAAAACACCATCTTTGATTTTCTTTAAACTCTTCAGAATTAAAGCCAAGCACGTGTTCTAACTTAATCTGTAAAAACATGTTGCATTATTTTTGTGAGGTCGTAACTACGAAGCACGAAAAGTGGCCAAATTGACGTATACTGAGTAACCACAACATTGAGCGAGCATGGCGCAATAGTTGCCATTATCGTTACTTTTAGGTCGCGAATGTCTTCTGCTGACTGACGGATTGTCAGAAATAAAACAGGAACAGTTGGTTTTGAAGAGGAAATTATTACTACATTTGTTTACGCAAATCACAAGAACGTCTACACGGGTCCCAGCCACGGAGCATGCCGCGATAATGAGTCGCACTCTTCGCAGGCATCGCTTTCAAAATTTTTCGCGCATGTGAGCCTGCGTACGCCTCATAAAGGATGTGGCTGGAGAGGATCCATCGCTGGATATATATCGCTCCCCGTGGCATGTCGATAATGTGATAACGCAGACGGTGCGTGTCGGCACAAGCGGCGCTTCTGCAGCCCGACTGCGCTCGCCCTTTCCCGAAAAAAAAGAAAGAACATAAACAAGAAACAGCTCAACTCGTTTAAGAAAGGTCGATGTAATAAGAGAACGTCGGCTTTCAGTTCCGTTCGTCGTCGACAACTCGGCAGTCCACTGCTGGTCTACGAACGTGAGTACTCGTGCGCGTATTATACTCCACTGATATTGATGCCCACGTTGTGGAGCTCAAAGCGAACGTTTTGCGCTGACTACCGAAAGAGGCATACGAAGATGGTTGCCTACAAGCGGAACTTTCGATGTGTGAAAGATTTGAATGTCACCTTACTAAGGAAGCGCATGCCAGAAAAACCCTCGTCCATCAGAGAAACCGACATTTTGTGCCAGAGCTGTTTCAACCGCTTCAAACAGATCGCCGTAGAGTCTCCAGATGCATCTCAGTCTGACGAAAATTTTCCCGTTCAGATTGCTGTCGAAGAGCTAAACGTACTCGTTAAGACAACCGACGTGACACTCCTGAAAATTCCTGCGAACGTGAAAGCACAATGCCGAGTGTCTTACGCCAAGCGTAAGAAAGCGGAGTTAGAGGGCGCTATCTCCAGGACAATTTCCGCTGTCCTTACAATAGCGTACGGCACTACAGAGCAACCTGGTACTTCAGCGGAAACCTGCAACACGTGTTGCGAGTGGCTGCGCAACCTAAAGCACACGTTCGATAACTGGTAATCATACGATGAACGCTGCCGCCTCCTGACATTGCTCCCTGTGAACCTTTCTCATCAACAGATTCAAGAAATGATTCCATCGGCAACTCGGCACCTCATTCGCAAATCCTGAAAATAGAGAGACACCCGTGGGGTGTGGTCAAATCCGGACCTCTACACCAGATCGAAGCTGAAGCCAGAAAACATACAGGCAGCAATGAAATACTATAGACGATGAGCTCAACTCCACCCAATAAAGCCCGAACAAGAAAGATTTCATTGCAATTATAGCGGCTCACCCTGACACAGGGATCGAGCTCATGAAGTTCTCCTCCTTGAGAACCGAAATGGTTTGCGTGCACAATTGAATTGAATTGAAAAAAAAAAACGTTGCTTCACCAGAAGCAAGAAACACACAACTGCTTCAGTGACGTTTGTGACTGTCTAACTTGTCTGACTAAGACTTGTGACTATGACTCACTGTGTATACCACAGGGGTAAAAAATTGGGGGACCCCTAAGCTTCGCCTTTAAGAGTTGAACGCGATAGCGATATCCTGTCCCTAGTGGGTACTTCAATCACTTAGTGCATTCTATGTAATGGGCAGCATGCCTTAAACCACCAGCAATTATGCGCGTGAAATGTTTTCGAACTTGCTATGTGCCCACTACGGGGTCTTAAGGGAATACGCGCAGTAACGTGTGTGCCTTTTGTAATGGGTGGCTCGCTTTAAACCACGATGTCGTTGTGATATTCACATGTTCTGACGCCCGATGGCAATGTACGCTTGTACCACGCAATATTACTCGATATTACATATTGTATTGGGACGCCTGTATACTGGACGCGTGTTTGTAAAGCGTGAAAGTTATTTTCACTGCATTTCCAAGCAGAGGAAGTTATTTTAAGGCGAAAGCCTTTAATGTCTCATGCTCACGTCCGTCCGGTGTCCGTCCGGCGTCCGTCCGTCCGTCCGTCCGTCCACACCCGCACTGCGCATGCGCCAACCCATTAAAAAAAATTAAAATAAAAAAACCTCCTTTCCACCTCTCTCTCCTCTAGGCATCCCTGCCTGCGGCGTCCACACCCCCCACTGCGCATGCGCGTCTTCCTCTCTCCTACGCTCCCCCCTCTTTCGCCTCGCGACGCCGACGCAGGCAGCGTCTGCTAGCGAGTTTCTTGGTTGAAAAAACCGACTGCTCGCGCTGCACAACCGTTCACTGGCCACCCCGTATATATGGCAATGGATCTTGACCTGCAAGGTGGTGCCGGTGGGAGATTTCTCCTGTGCGTTGTCGAACGATAAAAAATTCGCACCGTGCGCGTTAACTAAAAGCGGACTGCGGGTCTCTCTGTCCAGTCGGAGTCTTCTGTCTCTCGTTGCCCATTAGCAGCGATTGGCATGATCCAGTAGGAAACACCGCTCCATCACTGCGGGCTTTGCGCCCCCCCAGGTTTCTCTCCTGTGCAACGCTGCGATGAGTGCCAGCGTCAACGCCGCCGCCAGTGTAAGCGTTAGCGCCCGCTGCCTCGCATCTACACATGGTTCCCTTTAGCGGGAGATGGTGTAATCTTTAAGGCGAAAGCCTTTAATGTCTCATGCTCACGTCAATCCGGTGTCCGTCCAACCTCCGTCCGGCGTCCGTCCGTCCGTCCGTCTGTCCGTCTGTCCGTCCGTCCGTCCGTCTGTCCGTTCGTCCGTCCGTCTGTCCGTCCATCCGTCCATGTCCGTCCGTCCATGTCCGTCCGTCCATCCGAGCTCTGGCACGGAGCCAGGTGGCCGCCGGGATGCGCAGACGGACGCCGGTCGCGTCGGAGTCTATAGCGCTCGCGCTTTGCTTGCGTAGCGTCGCTGTGCCCAGAGTTTGCAATCATTCTGACCGACGCCGCCTCAATGGACCCAGGCGTTCACGGAATACACTTTCCAATTTACAAAGGGTCCGTCAATTTAAGAGCTGGAACGCGGATGGCCTTTGCACGATGCGCAAAGCGCGAGAAAAAACTAACGCATGCGAACGGAGGAAGATGAGTCTCGCGTCTCGCTGCGATTCGCGGTAAAAAATTAAAGAAGAAAACACGCACCCATTCGGTTTGTGTGTTATCCTACTGAGAGTGTAAAAGAAAAAAGAGATGGCATAATCAGTGGAATTGCCACACGCTTTCGCCGAACACACTTTGGAATGAACAAAGTGTCCTTTAATTTTTTTTTGCTGGGTTTCAAAGCTGACACGTGGCTGTGTGGTAGAACACCTGCTTGCCACGCAGACGGCCTGGGTTCGATCCTCACTCCGAAAATTTTTATTATTTATTTTATTTCTATCTTTCTCGATTTTTCGGTCACGGACAATATGATTTTTCGCTCAGAACCAACGACGCCGACGCCAGACTTTCTGCAAAACGAGTTCTTTAACGCTATCGCGTTAATAAACAGTTCCTTCGGAGAGCTCGATTTGACTACATTTCTAGAAATCTTGCGGTTAGTCCTTACGTCAGACCAAAACTGCGACGCGTGCACGCACGCAAATGTACAAATTTGCACTTTAAGACAGCTCTTTTGTTTTATCTGCCAAGAAGTTGTTGTCCCTAGAGCAGAACAAAGGATATTCGTGACCTAAAAATAACGATAATGGCAACTATTGCGCCATGCTCGCTCAATGTTGTGGTTACTCAGTATACGTCAATTTGGCCACATCTCGTGCTTCGTAGTTCCGACCTCACAAATATAATGCAACATGTTTTTACAGATTAAGTTATAACACGTGCTTGGCTTTAATTATGAAGAGTTTAAAGAAAATCGAAGATGGTGTTTTTTTTTAAAATGACCTTCAAAATATTGCATTTTGAGAGGTATGTCCTCAGTTGAACATTTCTGGTTAACGTTTGAAGCCACTCTCAGGTATTTCGTTCAGCACACTCGCTAACCAAACATTCGGCAATGTTTTTAAAAACTTTGGGAAGTCTGGCGTTTATAGTTACGGAGGAAAAAATCGTTAATGTGAGCATTATTGAGCTTTGTGCCGATTTTGCGATTTTTTTCCTTAACAGAAAAACATCAAAACTTCAAAGTAATAATTTTTTGTCAACGCAAACTATCCGCAGTATGTGGCGAAAATTTTTCAGACCTACAGCTACAATAGTGTTTTTGTAGCGTCTCATAGAAATGCTATTTTCGTGAAATTCGAAAATGGTGGTGGCGGCTCAGAGGAGACTTGCGGATTTTTTCAAAGAAGGTGAAATTTTTTCTCGCGATACCAAAAGTGGGTTTATGGTCCTGGGGACTCTGAAAACAAAATATATTTTTTTTCGTCGAAATTAAAGGGGGTCGGCGGACATGCACCGATGTTCTTATCTGAACACACCCAGCCACTATGTGTTCCTGGTTATATTAATAAGATAGAGCGACCACCCCGGAAACGCGTTGGTACCGGGTTTGAACCCCGGAGCAAGACGAATTTTTCGGCAACTAAGAAGCTTCCTTTCTGAGAAATCCGTAGGGACTTCCTTGTGGCTTCGTGCTACAATCCGGTGGTGGAAATGATAGGTACGACGTTAAGTTACAAGAAGAAAGCAGAGCACGTTAGGGAAGAAACCTGTGCCACGTACACCTTAGTCGAAATTGAGAAGAAGAAATGGGTATTGCAGGGCATGTCATGAGAAGACAACCACTGTTTCTTTTTTTATTGAATTCAAAAAGTACATGTAGGAGTTGTTGCCATTTCTTGGCGACGTCTATCCTTTTGCTGTTGTCTGTTACGGGAAAACAAAATTTATGAAAGTTTCTTGAGGTGTACGTACTGACGGAGAAGCAAGAGCGGCAGGGGTAGACAGAACGTTAAGTGGGCAGATGAGATGAGCAAGTTTACGAGGATAACTTAACCGCAACAAGCACAGGACTTCCAATTGCAGAAATGCGTGAGTGGCTTTTGTCCTGCACATGATGTAGACAGGCTGATGAACATGACGACAGACACGCACATGCACATGGGGCAGTCGGACGGCTCGCGAAATACAAGCGTGTCTACATCCCTGCTCTATTCGAATGAATGTGAATCCAAAGTTAGCTAGCTGTCGGTTTTCTTCTGCTGCAACTACAACCCAGGATCTTAACGTTGGATGACAGAATCCCATGCTCTACGAGACGTACCTCAAGTATCAACATTCATCAGACCACTGCTTGGAATAACAAAAAGAAACACCTGTATAAGAACCCGCAGAAGTCTGCCTCAGCAGCCACGTTTTGATGTATCTCGTTTTTATTTGCGATCGGTACGAGCAGGCTTCATTGGTAGTCCCTGTCTATATGCGCTTAAGGAAGTACATTATCTTTACTCAGTAGCGTCGGAAAGTTCCACGGAGTAGCTTAAACCCCCAAGTGAGCCTTGATCGAGAAAAAGAAGGGGCGAAAGCTAGCGCAATCAATCAAAGTATATACAGGTAAAATAATCCTTTAAGGGTAGCCAATCAGCTTCTCCCAGCACGCACTTGTTCTGTGATTACACAACAGTACTTCCCCGTGTTGTCCGAAACGATCTTCGAAGTGGGCATATTTACGGCTCTGATGGCATGACTACTACGTGAGCCATCAGCTTTCCGTTCCCAGTGACCCACTGTGTTATTCCAACGAAGGACAGCGCTCCGGGAGATGCGACACGAAGGTCTCTGAAAACAGACCGCCGGTCACGGCTTCGGTCGAGCTGCCGGTGGGCACACAAGCGGCCTTGCTTGTCACGGGGCAGCATCACCGGTAAGCACGAAAAGCGCTGCCGCGCGCCGTTCAGGGAGAGAGCACGCACTGCGTTCGCCGATTACGTCGACAAAGACGCAAGAGAGGTACGCGAGACAGAAATAATAAAAGCGAAAGGCAACGCCTTGACCGATTTGTATATCTCTACTTTGCCAACGCCCGTTATCTTCCTTGCGACCACGTTAGCTCTTTCTCTGAGGGCGCGCGTTTCCACAGAATGGGGCGCGTTTTCTCGAGCTGCACAGAGACAAACACTTTTATGTATTCGCAGTTAAACCCTCTGGTGTCCGTCTGCACCTAGATTGACCATGGATCGGAGGTGCGAACACAGCTAACCATTCCTACTGGGCCTACACAGATAAAAATGTGCATATCGTAAGAGAATGAGGAGGACATAAAGGTCCCCGCACATACACAGGGTAGGATCTCAGCGGTGTAGCCGGTAGAGGAGGTGGTCGTCGGAAAGGAGCAGTCAGCATAATTACCGCGAGGCACCGACGCAACTGCGACCCTGCTTGCCCCTCGCAGAGTTTGGTCGGCGGAGATCGCCTAGAAGCACGATCGCTTCGGGCAACCGACACGGAAGTATTCCGTTTTGAGAGGAGGGTTTTGAAGCGGTAGCCTTCATCAACACGAGCGAGCGGATATATAAGAGGAGCACCTTTTGCAGCGAAGTAGTCTGAAGTGCCTCCTAAGGAACACCACCACAATCAGGTAGGTCCATCCAAAAGGTACTGACAATGGTTCGCTAGCCCCTGTCATAGCGATCCTTTAGTTAACATTTCGGACACCTTGGCTTCTTCCCGCCGCTAGTTTGATGACGCCTTGCTAGCCGTGTAGCTACTTTGAAATGATGCCTGTGAGTATATTTGATTTTCGTGTCCAATCCGTGAAGTCTTTTCCATGCCCTCAGGTTAAGGTTCTTATGCCTGCTTGGCATTTTGTTGTTTTTAAATTCAGCAAGCGTGGAAGAATTCCTTTACGAAAGTAATCTTCTTGTAAGTACTAAATTGACAAAAAGAAGAAGAAAACGCATCCGCTGGCACCTCAATTTACGTTACACAATTTTTTTTTCATTCTAGCAGCTCTAGCGGCGCTTAGGTGCGCTTGATATTCAGGGTTCAGGACGTAAAACCCAAAAATTCAATAAATGTGTTGCGATAGGCAGCGTTAGTAGCAAGGATGCCTTCACACAATTGAACAATTTCCATATTATTCTGCAACAGAACAGCATAAAATGCATTTCTGCATGGAACGCGGCAGTTCAAAGTGTTAAATCCGGCTGTTTACAGCTGACAAAAAAAAGCCCCGACAATTAACGCGCAAAGTGTCACACGTTATATGAGCTTATTTATTATGCTCAACTACCTATCCTCAGCGCCGACGCTGTAGCAAATTTCAATAAAGTTTTTTCCACGCATGTAGTAAATCTTGGCCTAAATGTCAGGAAACGCCAACGAAACTCCCGCCCTCTTTTTTACATTACCAAATTTCACAGAAAAAAGTGCGGCTATGAAAATTCAGGCAATTCAATGGCAGCGTCAATCGGCAGTGTGAAGCCATCGGACGGGCATTATTCTGTGCTTGACTACAGCATTTCGAGGAAGTGTGGAGTTAACTTCGCTATTTCATTTTATCTCAGCCAGCATTCTAAAGCTGCTCCTTTCGTTTCTTTGACAATCATTGGCTCGAGCGCTATAAAGTGCAGATCATCATCATCATAATTTTACCTACTATGTTTTGAATGTTACTTGCATTGTAAACCACTTCACTTTCCTGCATCTCATGAATGCACGCAGGTCTCTCCAGCTTTGGCTGTTCACTTTCTCGGTGTCGGGTTCTGCTCTGGCTCTAACTTGCGCATATTAAAATTTAGCAAGACATGTATAAAGTTGTTACCAATCAAATGAATATTACGATCAATCCAAGGGAAGCATTCGTGTTAGTGTCGTTACACAACTATACCAAAAATTTTATTCAATTGATAGAAAAGTCATAAAATGTCATGTATAAGAGTACCGACAGGAGCGCTGCCTGTATCTTCGTTACAGACATTCTAGGCAAAACATGCAAACCTATCGAGAACTTCTCTGTGGGCTTGCTTTGGTGCCCAAGCAGTTAGGCCATCATAGTGCAAAACTAGAAGATGCGGGTTCGATTTACGGCGATGGCGGCCACATTTTGGTGGTGATGAAGTGAAGAACACTCGGCGTGCTTAGGTTTATGTGCTCGTTAATCGGCCGCAGGTAGTCAAAATTATTCTAGCCCCCCCCCACACCCGAGTTGAATTTACTGTCCTGTATCTGGGAAATAATTAGTCCTACTTGGTCTTTATGCATAATGTCAATCTGTGGCCAATACGTTCACAATACCTGCTCTCGTGTTTCTAAGTAGTAGGTTCTGTGTTCTCCACATGACACTAACTAGCGATAGGATTTATTGGTCTTTTTTTTTCTCGCTTTCTTTGCATTGTTTCTTTCCATCATTTTTCATTCCCTCTACCTCTTTTCCTAGCAAAGGGTAGCCAGCCCATCGAAGAAGTGGCTAACCTTCCTGTCTATCCTACTGTTCCTTTGTTCAGTACATAAGCATTCCTTTCATGCTTCACTGAGGCGACATGTTGCGCAACCTGGTTATCTTTCAGGTCACCATGCTGAGCAGCAGGACAGTTCTTCTGGCCCTTGTGGTTCTCGCTCTTGCTTTCGCCCTGGCATCCGCCCAGTTCGGACGCGGCGGCTTTGGCCGTGGAGGATTCGGCGGAGGCTTCGGTCGTGGTGGCTTCGGCGGCGGCCGTGGATTCGGCGGTGGATTCGGTGGTGGCCGTGGATTCGGAGGTGGATTTGGTCGAGGTGGCTTCGGCGGGTTCCGCGGTTAGAGTGCGCTGTGATCTTCGAAATCGAAGGAACTATTTCTTTTGAAGGATGCCAAACTGATCAAGAGAGTGAAACCGGATGATCACCATATGAAGAAACGAAGGCCGGATACATCGTTCTTCTTTGTTCCGTCCATGGAATGCCCGGAACTCATGGGCCCGCATGCGCATTACCGACCAAATTGTTCATCAGGCCAAATATGGATTGATAATGCACATGCTGCTTGTATTTGTGGCTAAAAGTGTAAATAAAAAACGTCGAAGCCAATTACCTCACCCAAGTATTCTTTCTGCATCTACATGGCCGCACTTTACACAACTCCTGAACTTTGAAACTGGCATAATATTCACACAATTTAGCATGAATATAAAAAATCGTCACTGAGCATTGGGAACAGCCTTGTCGCTACACTTTTTGTTTTAAAGCAAAATGTCTGGTCTACGTGGCAGTGTCTTGCGAGGGACGTAATGCCAGCCGTGATAGCGAGATTATCTGATTAACTAGCTTCACTATTCATATGACAAAAATTCATACGACAAAGGGCGTTGTCAAAGAGACAATGTAGGCGTGCAGAAAAAGGTGGCGAGAAATATGAAGCAGACAACGCAAACGCAGACCATTACCTGGTAGCTTGCGCTGTGCGAGGAAAGAACGTAGGTTAATCTGGCGCAAGCCTCATAATTACAAATGCTGCCAGTATTTAACGTCCCCTTTTGCCTCTTCCACGGCAGGAACCATTGTGTCTTCGAAAATTTGCTCGGAATTAGCAGATGATTTGCAATTAGCAGATGACTGAGTGAACCTTATGCGAACCTTCCCCCAAAAGAAGAGCTTGAATGGGCTTTCGCGAGTGTGCGCTTTATGGCCTCGAGTGCTTGAGCGCATTTGCTTTGTTAGAAGTGGCAGTGTGCTTGTCTTCGATAATGCTGGTTGTTAATTTGTGGTCAGCGTGTCAACTTCTACTTGCATACCGTCCTATGCGTAGCTTTTACTCAGATGAAATGTCACCCTAGCTACACCCCACAACGCACTTTACTTCAGCGAACTTAAAAAACAAGGCAAGCTTGATTTTTGTGAAAGAGGATATTATGCCTAGCTTTCTAGGTGCGAAGCACCTTAGGCGCTAAGCTTGTCGGCGTCTCTGTCGCCACGGTCCATCTCAAAAACGTATATGCGCCCCAACGGGTAAATTCCACTACTCGCCAGCGGTCTACGAAAAAAGATGAAGGCAACAGTTAGCCCAACAAACAGCCGACGACGTTAGTGGAGCAGAAAAACCTTTCCCTACATTCCCGGTTTCAGGATTGGCACCACTAGTACCTTATCAAAGAAATATCTCTGAAAACACTGCATGATTCCCTCCTCCCCATGTTTCAAGTTAGTGGAGCGTAAACACCCTTCCCTACACCCTTCACCCCTCTGATGATTATGATACTACCTGATGAAATGTGGGAGTGCAGATCTAAGCATTTTTTTAAACGATGTTATGCACAGAGAAAAAATATGTGCCTCTCAATTTAACAATATTTAATTAATATTTAGGAGTCCTCCAAAATAAAGACGGGAAAGGGTGTTGTGTTCACGCCACAACAGAAAAAAAAACGGCAGATCCCACGCACTGTGGGAATCGAGGTAATGCGAAGCAGCCAGCAAGGAGCAAATCATGCTGTACATAACAGCCATATCCTGATTTACATGTTTGGACCTGTCATTTATGTTCGTGATACAGTCACGTCGCGCAATACCAATTTTGCTGTATATAAAGCTAGCGAACTGGACGCAAGTGCACCATGAACGTGGCATGTAAATCACGTTGTACATGACATGCATGTCATGATCTTCATGTTACCACCTGACACTTATGGTCGTCATACAGTCACTTCACACAACAATTGTGGTGTATACCAAGCTAGCGAAACGGCCGCGAGCGCGCCATGAGCGTGGCACGCAAATCATGATGTACATGATATGTCATGATTTTTGTATTACCACTTTTCATTTATGTTTGTAATACAGTTACGTCATGCAATATTGAACTTGTGTATCAATCTGGCGAAACGGCCGCGAGAGCACCATGAGCGTGGCATGTAAATCATGTTCTACATGACATGGATTTCATGATTTTCATTTTGCAATCTGTCATTTATGATTGTCATACAGGCACGTCACACACTACCAAATTTAGTGTATATCAAGCCAGCGAACTGGCCGCGAGGTTGCCATGAGCGTGACATGCAAGTCACGTTACCCATGACATGCATGATTTCCGTATTACCACCTATTACTTATGTTCGTCATACAGTCACGTCACGCAATACCAAATCTGGTGTATATCAAGCTAGTGAAACGGCCGCAAGGTGCCATGAGCGTGCCATGCAAGTAATGTTGCCCATGACATGTCATGATTTCCATATTATCACCTGTCATTTATGTTCGTCGTACAGTCATGTCCCGCAATACCAAATTTGGTGTACATCAAGCTAGCGAAACGGCCGTCAGCGCACCATAAGTGTGGCATGAAAATCATGTTTTACATGACATGCACATCATGATTTTCATATTGCCACCTGTTATTTATGTTGGCCATGCAGAAAGGTCTCATCATATCAATATTTGGATATATCAAGTTAAGGAAACGGCCGCAGGAGCACCACGGCCATGGCGTGTAAATAATACCGTTCATGACAAGTTAGTAATGATTTTCATATGACCAGTCATTCATGTTCATCATAGAGCCATGTTACGCCCCACCAATTTTGGTATAAATCCCATTAGTGATGCGGTCTGGAGAGCACAAATTCGTAGGCGGCTAGATAGATAGATAGATAGATAGATAGATAGATAGATAGATAGATAGATAGATAGATAGATAGATAGATAGATAGATAGATAGATAGATAGATAGATAGATAGATAGATAGATAGATAGATAGATACGCTGAAAGTCGCCGAAGTTCGTTAAGAAATGCTTCGCATTTAATATTGTCCTCTGTAAGAATGCAATAGTTTCTGCATGTATCGACTGATTGGTTGGCTGGCTGCGTGTAACCTTTCTACAATGCTTCTGCACAGCCACCTGCAGGGTAACTATGGCAATGTGCGAGACTCAGGATCCCTTATGCTCACTCCGAGGTTAGCGCGCATGCATCTTGTCTGCGATGCTGACAAAGGGTCCGACAAATGACCTTATGGAGTTAGAAATACACATTTTTACTTCCAAGAACGACAAATCCAACACTATCAACAGGAATACACGTTAACCGTTCACATCAATTGATGTCTGAAAAAGGCATTTACATCCGCGTAACGGAGAGGGGGGGTGTCAACAATTGACGAGGAATTATTAATGATGTTCGAAATAATTATGCGCTCAAAAAAGTGCTCCTATATATTTTTTTTTCACCAAAGCCAAGGTGTAGCGGGAGTGGATCTAAATTTTGTTGACTTGCTCTACGCAGAGCAAGCTTTATAACCGTTTATATTAGGAAAGCCGGCGCAGCATGTAACACTTGTTGAGCCTAACCCATAGAAGGCTCATGTCTGCTATCGGCTACTCCCGATATGTTCTTTATTTTATAACTTTGCCATAAGAAAGCAAATTTTTCGTCCCTTACAAAAAAAAAAAAACGTAGTAGACGTCACCGTTTTCTCAAAGCCATACGTAATGTCACATCCGCTTTATTTTTGCTTCCACCGAAAGTGTTCCCTCCACATATAGGTGGCGGTAAGTTGCGTGCATTGCTCACGAACCACCGAATTCTGAACGAATGGGCTTGCGTGAAAGCTAGGCTACCATGCGACAAATGCTGCATAGTTCTACGATCCCTCTTCAGGTATCACGTCACCTACACAATGAAACGCTCGTGTGGGCCTGTCAGCGTCGTCACTGGCCGGCAGGCACACTCAAACACACGCGCGCACAGATACCGTAAGCGGATGAATATAAATAAAAACTCTAACGGTGTCCATGTAGTGGATCAGCAGCTCTGCGCCTCCAGCGCAGAATTTCTATCCCTTAACCATTATGTCATAGAAGGCCTTATCAGGCGGAATAGAACACGTTTAAGACTGTCCTCCAAGCAAGTAAGCGCGTTCTAACGCTTGGCGCGTTTCCACAATGCTGACGGAGTGTTATCGAGCTGTCATAGTGCTACTGCTATGGGGAAGGATAAAACAAGTCAATCTCTGCTGTTTTTTTTTCTGTTTTTCTGTTGTCGTTATTTTTTCCCTTCATATGCATACCTGCCAACTCTCCCGAATTGTCCGAGAGACTCCCGAATTTTGACCTAATCTCCCGATTGTACGAATGCTATCTCGAATCTCTCGAAATGTGGCTGCCACAGCGGAGGCGTTTCCTTTTTTTTGTTCTTTGTTTTTAAGCAGGCGCGTACGCCCCCCCTTTCCTGCTGCGACCGTTGCGGTGCGGCGGAAGAGCACTCGCAACTACACTTATAGTTCATTGTAACCATACCGTAGAGTACCGCTAAGTATGTACCGCGCATCTGGGCGAAGGCCGGCGGCCGCAACACGCTCGCCACCGTACCAAAAGAAGACGACGGAAAAGGTACCAAAACTTTTGCGTCTGTCTGTCTTGGCTCCCGCATTTGGTACGCTAGGCCTACGCCGCCTGGCGTCAGTTGTGTTTTTTACGTGGTTGTGGGGGGTTGCGTGCTTCCCCGAGTTCAGTTGCAAGGTCGATGGCGGCAGGGGCGTAGCCAGAATTTTTTTTCGGGGGGGGGGGGGGGGGGGGCACCGTTTTGGTTTGGGGAGGAGGGGCACTTCCTTGAAATTGGCATTTTTCTCTTTGTATGCCATGGCGAAAAAAAATTTCGAGGGGGGGGGGGGGGGGGCACGTGCCCGGTGTGCCACCCCCTGACTACGCCACTGGATGGCGGTGTCAAAAGCGAACTACGTGCACGTGTTTGTGGACTCATATACAGCTGATTTTTTGAGCTTCGTGACTTCGCGGAAAGGTGACAAGTACGGATTCTGTACCACGTGCGCCTGTGATGTAAGCGTTTCGCACGGTGACAAGGCTGACATAAAGGTGAACATCGCTTCACAGACGCATCATAACTACGTTCAGGCTGCGGAAGGGCAGGGCAACAGCGGAAGTTTCTGCCAAAAAAGCTGCGAAGACAGTGAGATCCGCGCAGAATGCCTATTCACGGAATTTCTTGTGGAACATAATTTGCCGCGAACCGTTAGTGATCACGCAGGACCGTTGTTTCAGGAAGATGTTCCCGAAGCGCGAAGGACGCGAAGCGGTACGGGTGCGGACGCACGAAAACAACTGCCATCGTCAGGGAAATGACTGCAGCTGCAGAAAGCACTATGGTGGAGGCTCTGAAACGCCGTGCTTTCGCAATCGCAGTGGACGGAAGGAACGACAGGGGGTCGGAATGTCTGTCTCAGTACTAATTTTTGATATGCAAAAAAAAAAACTCCCCCCCCCCCCCCTCCCCGCTGCGGTCTCCCGAATTTTCATGCTGCTAGGTTGGCAGGTATGCCTATGAGAAGCCCACGTACGTTTTCGAAGACTGCGTTGTGGAATTTTCTTGTATAGCAATGGGTTATCGGCACTTACTCATGTAGAAATTAATTGTTTGAGCTGTAGTACCAAGAACGAAATAGTTTGCACTGTTTCTACTTACATTTGAATAAATAAGCTCTTGCGCTGGCACCAGCAGGCATGTCTGCAATGAAGGCGTTTGTTCAGTACAGAGCAGTAAAGCAGCGCACTGCGTCTCTAATGATATAACTGGAGCCGCACTTACTTTCACACCAGAGACCAGTTTAAAAGCGTAAGCGGATACATGTGCACGGTCAAGCTAAGCTAATCAGTTCAACACTCCTGATGCAGGTTACCAACGCATAAATACTGTACATATTTTACGCGATTACTCTACGAAGCAACGGCAGTTGTTGTGAATTTGGCTTTGCCCTATTTTGCCTTTCAGTCACAGATTAAAACGGTGAATGAATCAGTGGGAACGTCGAGTCGACGGAAAGACGAATCCCAACGTCAAAACATAACTGTTTATTAACTTAGTAGCTACGCTAGTCTGGGTAGCGAAAGAAGAAGCTTGCAATCTAGGCAGCCTGTTTTAGTAGCCACCGCTGGTGACACATATCTCTGGTAATGCAGCGGTGGCGCTGTGGTTTATCGCAAGGCGATATAGCGTGTAGCCATGTCACACCGAGCTGAAAGATGGCGAGGCGGAGGCTGCGCGGGAATATGCGCAGAGTGTGTCGCCGTAAATCCAAAGTACTCATCTCACTTGTGAGCCTTAGTTTCACTTACTGCCAAAGAGCATGCATTCATAAAAAAGACAACGTAACTCACATGCCAAGCCTGATGATAAATGAAATTTTATCCTTAAGCGAAGGAAACAGTGAACTCCCAAAGGCCGTGAATAGCTTGAAATTTCTACCACCATCTGTGCAAGCGGTTGTCCGACGGCAGTCCGGTGAAAATGCACGTATTGCTTCCAGAATTTTGATCAAGTGCTAAAATTAGCTCGTGGTTAGGTTTTGGGGCTGCCGTAGCGCTTCTGTAACTCGAATTTCATCTGTCGCAGACAATACGTTCGGAAATATCACCTAACTCAATTCTGAAAGTTTAGTGCAATAACTGTTAACAACTTTCGCCGTATAGATGTGAGATTCTGCACCATCAGTATTTTCTTGCTATTTATGTGATTTACACGTGGTAAAACCGAGTACGAGGGGAAAAAATCACGTGATCGAGATTAATTTCAGTTCATCCAGGTGTCATACGAGGAAGAGCATACGTACGTGAGGATAACAAAGACAGGGGTAGTGGTCAAAAGGGTATGTTTATTTGTAAACCCGTACTGCAGACTTTCAAGTTGGTGCTGAATGCCTTCATTCTGTAACCTCCCTAATCTCTCTTGACGTCACTGCACGGAGCGCTGACTTTTGGTAAACTTTGCGCTAAGCAATATTTGTGTCTTCGGTGCAAAGCGTAGCAACAAGGAACGATCAACCGTGGAAGCCACGTCCGTAGCCGCCATATCCGCCGAATCCGCGTCCGAATCCACCATAGCCTCCGCCGAAGCCACGTCCGAATCCACCGTATCCTCCTCCGAAGCCGCGGCCGAAGCCACCATAGCCTCCGTAACCACGACCGTATCCGCCGTAGCCAAACTGGGCGGCTGCCAAGCTGCACAGGGCGAGCAGGACGGCGAAGGAGAGGAGGAATGTCTTGCTGCTGACAGAAACCATGGCGGCTTGTTGCGTCTTCGCTACAAAGGTCTGCGGCAAAATAAAATGAGAAACATTGAGTCATAAGGTATTTGCAGCACACAAATTGGCTGACGGTCGGACTACGCGATGCAGAACAGTATATTCAATTTCGCCGTCCTGCTTTCATTAACGAAAGGCTTCAAATTCTTATCATACAAAATATACTGGCTAGCGTTCGAAAGCACCTTATACAGTTTACTTGCGCACTTTCTGAGAGCAGAGGATATATTCAAAAAACATTCTTGCGTACAAATTAATTCTTCGTACAAAGAGGCATGCTCTAAACGTTAATTTAGATGTGTTATTAACGTATCCAGTAGCACAGTCGTAAAAATCTCTTACAAAAAATTTTCTGAATTGAAAATCTACTTCACTTCCTGCACCAAGAACATGAATATGAGGTGATGACTTTAAAATGACTTCTCTCTTACCTCATAAGCATTGGTGCCGTGGTGTCATGTTTGTGAGAAATAAATTTAACATTGTGAAGAAAGTGCAGGCATCAATTTTGTTGCATACTTTTGCTGAGCGATGTCACTATACCTAGAATTATTGTTTCGCATGGTCCCATAGCTCAGCACTGTGCAATGGCGTAAACACAAGTGTCATCCTTTCACGTCCGAGGAGCATAAAGAAGAATTTATACAATGTCGAAATCGTCACCTAATTGCAGAAATGGATCCTAGTGCGCAATCAACGGAACCAGTTAGAACGGACATCATTCGATTGCCGCGACATAAATAATCAAACAAAACGTTTTGCTACTGAAAAGAAGACCAATTTTACCAAACTAAACGTCGTATGCGAAATGCCTTTTCTGTGAAAAACCTTGGGCGACAAATTTGAGATCTACGATACAGGTATTGCCTAGTTCCTGCCTCTGGATATCAAGTAAATGTGAACATGAACATATAAATAAACATTTTTAGTTCCCCGAAATCACGCTCTTATCATTCAGGACTCGAAACATAGAGCACTGAATGCCTGAAGACAAAGCTATTGAAGTGCTAATCTCAGCAAGCTGAAGACATAGAGTTTCCTATAAATACACTAGAGGGAACTCTGGCGCTAGTGTCTATGAGAGCTGCGACGCATGGCACTTCAGCCAGCATGGGAATGATGACAGATTTGTCTAATCTTCGTTCTTTCGGCTTCGTGTGGCCTGTGTCCGCTTTGTCGCGAGATGAAGTTGAGCAAAAGTTAAGCAGTTCCACTTCACTACCTTGATCCTATTAGAGTAATTCAAATCGGCTCGCGAATTGAACAACGATCTATTCTTTTATCCGACACAAACGCCAAAACACGAAAATAAATAAAGCCGCAAGTGTGTTCGAAGCCGCAAGAATGAACATTAGGAAAACCCGTATACTACCCATCATTTCCATGGTTTCTGAACGATGGCGGCGCCAGAGTTTCCTTTAGTAAATATTTTAGGAAGCTCTACGGCTGAAGGGATACAAAGGGTATATCGAGGAGTGGTAAAGTATTGGCAGAGCTTGATGAGCTGAGATGAAATTTCATATAGTTGCGGTGTGCAGATAATGCGAAACTCTGTAGTTACTGGAAGGTTTTGAGACTTAGTTTCTTGTAGATATCTAAACTAACCTGCAATAACGAGCAAAATTGTTACGATTGGTCTCTCTAGAAAAGCTGTATTCATAGAAGCATTAGTTGCTACCGCGCCAAGTGTTGCGGGTTTACTTAGCCCACAAATCCAGTTAGACCACGGTAGTTACGCCTCATTACGCCAGGACGGTAGGTCTCGAGGGATAAAGCAGACAAGCACTGTGCTCTGGTTGTACTGCTTGGTCATTTGAATAATATATCTGTTAGATAAGATCAATCCATGAGGATTTACATCGCCACAAATATCTCTCTATTTCGTTGCGTAAGATGAAGGCTGTTTTCAAATATTTCGTGCCTTCTGCGCGATCTCTATATCGCGGTTACTCGGATGCACTTTCTTTAAATCACGGCCTAACGAGATGGTTGTTACACGCTGATGTTACTCAGACGCCTCAGGTCCACTTGGCTAACTGTAGAGACCTGTGCTGCCCACGCTAACTCACCTGGACTCGGAGCTTGCCTGGAGGCGTTGTGGTGATTGACCGGACGCCGGTGTCCGCTTTTATAGGGACGGCGAGAAGTTGGACGCCAGACCGCGTGTCAACCGGGGCCGGCCCGTAGCGGTGCCAAGGCCGGCAGCCGCTCACCTGCGGAGAGGGGCGCGCCCACGAGATCGCTCGCTGCCCCTTATTTCCGACACCCTTCATGTTCACTCTTTCCCATTACGGTACCGCGAAAAACGGGCTGATTGTTGCAATTGACTCACTAAGAAAAATGTCAAAAATAAAAAAAAGAATTTTATTGGAGACCGGCTTTCACCAAAACAGTCTTTATTCCGATAGCAGGTAAGCAGCAGTCTTAGCGATGAATGAGAATTAGATTGTTTTTGCGAACACTCCGTAGAGCAGAGTTGTACTGGACGATAGCTCACAAGGGGAAAAAAAAAAAGATCGTCGCTTTCTCTGTAGGAAATTGCGGAAAAAAATCAATACTGAAGTATGAGAAAGAAAATGTCCTATTTCACGACAAATCCATTCTTGTCCGTGTGGTTTAAAGCCTTAGTTAACTCCTTTTTGGGCGGAATTTTTCGGCAAGTAATAAATTTTCTCAGAAATATGCGTGGTTTTCATGGCAGCATGGTTTGACCAGGGGATCGGTGACAATTTTTCCTCATTTAATAAAAGCCTTTCGCAGAACTGAAATGCTTATGGGAAGGCTAGCAAACAGTTTTAATTGTATTAAGCCTTAAATAAAAAGATGTTGCAATTTCTTTTTTTCGAGAAGAAATGTCGCATCGAAGCCTTAGCAACAAATTATGGCTGACTCAGTTGCTGCACCCTACTCTGCAAGTAAAGTGTACACCAACAAACGAAAGAACAGACAGAAACGAAGAACAGCGCAGGATGACAGGAGAGCTCTTCCGTCTATGTGCTTGTTTTTTGTATTGTTTTTCCTTCTTATTTACCAAGAGATAATCAAAGCTGCATGCACCACTGCATGACACTTATGCGTCTGTGCGCAACAAGTTGACACAATTTGGCACAATTCGTAACAAAATCGGAAACCACAGCCATTGCTGGCAGCCGTCTTAACACCATTGCAACTTTCACCATTATGTAGGAAACTGCCCTTTTTTCTCAAAAGTGACTCTTACGGTATGGTGGCGGAAAACATTACCTTTGACCGCATCGCAATCACGCGTCTTCAAAATGAACGTTTGTTTGGCCATAAACATTTTGCCCGATAAGTCTGAAGAGTTCTAAAAGTCATCGACCATATAAACTGCTACACCAGGAGAACATGAATTAGAAAAAAAATGAAGCAGAACAGCCGAAGAAGCGCGCCATTTCGGCATCACTTCCAGGTCTTGTTAAATATGGCTATTTATTTTGCGTGTCTGCAAAAAGTACGCTGTTGTCGTTTCTGGTGGCTATTTTTCCTCCGTGAGCTCATGCTCTCCCCGGTTCAAACACGTGCAAGAATTTCATGCTCTGAAAACGCTCTTAAATGTTGTGGCGCCACGCCATGTAAATTAAATACGGGTACGTTGTGCAAGGACCGTGCAATGTCTGGAATGAAGGCTGCTAACAAGTACAACGCGCGGCACTGTAACTTTACCTCACTTTCCTCAATTCTACAATCGAGGCCGAATGCTACACAAGAACGACCAAGTAACGTGAGCTTGTGAAGGTCGTAACTAGAAAATATGACTTTGCAACGATTGCTTCCCGGGGACAAAGAATGTAACCGTTCACAAATGGATAATAAAAAAAAATCTCCTGTAGTCAATAACGTGCATGCGAACAAATTATAGCAAAACAAAATATGTGCTGCAACAGTGAGCTGCGGCTACAAGAAGTTGCAGCACTGTGCGCTCTACAACGCACTGGGTCCAATTCTTTGCACCTTGTAATCGTTTCTTTTAGTTTCTTTCACGGCAGCAAAAACTAAATACACAAAATGAGGTACGTTTCTGGCCGGAAAAGCTCGGTCGTCGAAGGGTACGCATTTAAGGAGATCTGTCGCTTCTCCGAAGCGACAGATCTCCTTAAATACGTGCGTGAGGGCACGGTCCAATGGTAGCTTACGCATTGTGAATAGTAGTTAGTGTTGTGGCCGGACAATTCTCAAAAGCCAGCTCCCAAGGCCTTGCCGACTGTGGCAGGATGTTGTGCCACTGATAATGAACCGAAGAAGCCCCGTGTGATCCAGCCTTGCAGAGTATGTGCAGCGACACATGCAAAGCCAAGAGCAAAAGAGCAGGGTGAGTTAGTGTGACTGCTTAAATAAAAGAGCGCACAGACAACACAGACATAAAAGAAGGTAACATTTCGCTGCACTTGCAACAAGGCTTAATTGAAAAAAGAAGACGTAATGAGCATAATGGAACATCCCGTGGCTCACAGTTAGGTAAATGCGTGTAATTGGCACACGCCACAGTCCAGCCTTGAAACAAAACCCCATATCGGTAACCGCCACCATGAAATCAAGGAATCCGTGGCATGCTTAGGATATCGAGCATATGCCGCTGAATTACAGGCCTTATTTAGAGGCGCGAGTACGGAGTGACTCTGCTATCTTCCAGGCCACCCTGTCAAGTGGTGGTGCCAGCTATTCGAAAACCTTCAAATGAATGATAAATATATACACAAGGGATATGGTGGTTTGAGTTAAGGATTGTATATAACAGCTTCATCTTACCGGTACTTTCCTACGAAGCAGAAACCTGGAGGCTTACAAAAGGGGTTCAACTTAAATTGAGGACGATGTAGCGAGCAATAGAAAGGCAAATCATAGGTGTAACCTTAAGAGATAGGAAGAGGGGAGAGTGGGTCAGGGAACAAACAGGGGTTAAGGATATCATAGTTGAAATCAAGAAGAAGAAATGGACGTGGGCCGTGCCCGTAGCACGTAGGCTGGATAACCGCTGGTCATTAAGGGTAACTGACTGAATTCCAAGAGAAGGCAAACGCGTGAAGGGGAGACAGAGAATTAGGTGGGTAGATGAGATTAAGAAGTTTGCAGGTATAACGTGGCAGCAGAACGCACAGGACCGGGTCGATTGGCGAAACATGGGAGAGGCCTTTGCCCTGCAGTGGGCTTGGTGGCGCTGATGATGATGGTGACATTAACGCATGTCATCAATTTAAATTGGCATCTTATAATTAAGTGGAAATTTGCGTAAAAAACAAATAGTATAAAAGCTAGGCAAACCGGTAGAATTTGATTGTTGTTGTTCAATGGAAGAGTTATACTCTAAATCAAAAGACTCACATACCACATCATGCGAGAGAAGTGACCGTCGGCGTCCGTGTCAAGATGAACAAAGCAAAGAGTCACGTGTCAGAGATTACGACATCAGAAGCCTTCGTATGACGTAATCCAGACGTCCCAGACTGCCAGAATTTGTGACTTCCTTGGTCATGGTGAGGTCAGTATGACGTCACGTGGTTCTTAGGCATTCGTGGTGACATCATAGCACAAAATTATTGCGAACTTAAAGGTGCGTCGGTTATTGAGGCAATGGAGGCGATTCCTGGCGATTCCAATAGTGAGGTGCCGAAAGCTTTTCGTGGGGGCAGGACGGTGGGAGGAGGTCAATCTTCGGCACATAAACTGACTGGAAAAGGAATACGGCTTACAATTAAGCGCACATTTGTCAACACACACAGCGGAAATGCCACTTTCAGACCCCTAAGTCTTTCGTTAGGGACGCTTTAATTTTTTTTTTCGTGTAGAAAAATGGTTTCCCGTTTGGAGTAAACAACTACAGCACGCCTAAAGAGCCACTGTGCCAATTGAGCATGGTTAAACTGTGATTTAATAACCGTTGTATTGAATGCCCCATTTGCAGTCCTCAATTTGATGGCTTACCACTTCCGTTCAGCTTTGGCGCAGCCGGCGCTGTGATGCGTGAAACTGCAGCGTTGCCATTTTTTTTTTTATTTTTTTGCTTCACGGTCAAAAACTCACCCACGCGATTGTTGTGACCCTGTGAAATGTAGGTATTTCAAACCGTAAAATGTGACCTGCATACAATGTGGCACATTGAACCCAATGTATCATTTTTCCGACGAAACAAGTTCGCAGTAAATGAGGATAGACTACTTTAAAAAATAAAGGGTACGCGAAAGATAACAAGAAGATTAAGTCTTTCTAAAGCCTGTTCTTTGTCAAAGGCAAACAGAGCAACTTGTTAAGATGGCCAACAAACAAAACAAAACGGCGTAGACAAGCACAGTCCGAATTTTGTACCCTCTCCTCCCCCCCAGCCTTTAGGAATGCAAACTATTTCCCTTGTATTGTACAACACCGTCTAGACCGAAGTGTGCCGCTACTAAATTACACTCGAGCTTTTATTTTTTCTTAGTGACGCATTCTTCCGGGTACAGCAAAAAACCGCCAGGCCTGCGCGGAACGCACAGCACAGTCACAGCGAAAGCTGGAAGAGCGGCCTTTCTGAACCTTTTTTTAAACACCCTTGGGGCAATTACTACAAGCCCACTTGCATGGTACCCACTACGCCATAAATCATCATAATTTTTGTGTAGTGGGGAAGCGTCTACTATGCCATTATTCGTCATTCTGCGGAAAAGCGCGGTACCCGCTACACTCTTGTGACGCATTATGTGCACTTTGTTGATGCTGTGGCTGACGACGATGAAGAATTATGCCCCAGGCTTTTTTAATGGGTTGGAGCATTGAACAACCCACTCGTTACGCAATTAGCATTGCGTGACGCCTGGTTCTTACTTTACTACTCTAAAACGCTTTACAACACACATTAATGCGATTCCTTACCCGACATGAAGCTTGCATAGGGTCAGTTTGCACCGCAGTTTCAAGCAGCGGGGTAGCTCAGTGGTAGAATGCTGGGCTGCCACGCAGAGGACCCGGGTTCAATTCCCGTTCGGTCGTAGGTGTTTTTTATTTATTTAGTTTTTTTTTTCTTATTTCGTGCGATATTGGTTACGGACACCGGCGGCGGCGGCGGACAACTACGGCGCAGAAACGACCCTTGTTGTGATCTCATAACAGCTTTCGCTGTAAAAACGACACGGAAACTATAAGATATTTTCAATTTTCCAATAGAGGTGCAGTATCTCACTTTTATAGTAGATAGTTGGAAACGGAATAGCTGATGAGCTTTGTTCATATATACCAACGAATTAGCAATATTTTCAGAACCTCTTGAACTAAAACATAGTTATGGTGGAGTGTGTTTCTTATGAGTCCGCATAAAGAGGATTAGACAAGCAAATGAAATTTTGTATGAGTTGGCATGAACTGAGGATACTAAAATATAAAGTTTGTAACGATGGAGAACGTGAGCCCGCGAGAGAACTTAGTTTTCAGTATTGAAGTGTTCGCTTTTTATACTTTGACATGTTTGTCAGCCTAATTTTACACCACATAGAAAAAGTGGTACATTGTGACCTTAGTACGATCTTTGAGTTGTTTCGACAATGTTTCTTATATAACTAATTATTCAGGGAATATAACGACAGCACTGAACATATCATGCTGAAAGAACTCACCGGTGGCGTCTCTGCTGAGTAAAGTAACATTGTGCATCCCTCCAAAAGGCGTTCATACGAAACACATGCACAAAGAAAAAAATGAGGGCGACATAGTGCGTTTGATTCGTTTTTTTTTTTTTTGGTGTCTATATTTTGTTCTTTTAGCTACGGCATGTCTGGGGGAGTCCAAACTAAATGAATAACAAGTTTTTTGCACGTCATCACAAACATAATGTTAACGAGGAAGGCTGAAAAATAAAAGTGGATTTTGTGTTTTCCTCCATCCATACATATACGTCAATTTCATTAAGCAGGGTGCGCGTGCCCTACTTGCACATTGCTTTCGTATGTGTGAGCAGAAGGCATTGGACACTACACAAATGAGTGTTAGAATATATTTCAGCATATCCATTTTGTGATGACGACTGTCCACTCTACCGGATCTTGCTCACTAAAATGCTACCTTTTTTTTATTGTCCATCTGTGCGTCTACTGATGAAATATTTCTTCTTTTCAGCACTAGTAGCACCGCACGCTTACTGGATGTTTCAGTTGTTGGCCTGTCGCCAGTTATATTTATTTTGAAACAATGTAGCCTACTTCTCGCGAGCTTCTCCTTCAGAGTAACGGTCGACGACAACGCGGCCATCAAAATGTAATACATACTACAGAACCAGTTTCTGCAGTCGTTTTGTCGGTGGCATGAGCGAGGGGACACTTAATTATTGATACGCCGAAGCGTCCCACGGCGACGTCGCGGCCATTATTGGTCCGGGCTTAGGTGACCTATTCGGAAGCTGGCGTCATGCCTCTTCAGTGGCGGCACCGGTCCTTCTATTGTTGTTGCTTGTTTAGCCTTGGCGTCAAGGAGGTTCTGGACTGGGCGAGCTCGCTGTCGGCATAAAAGCTGCGATCGTGCGCCTCTGTGACACGGCGCTCCTGAGCTGTCTCGTTGTCGCGGAGCACAGCTGGGGGTGTCCTCTCGCGCGGACTGCGCCCGATCGCTGACTTCACCGACACTCACTGTCTGCCTCCGACGGCTGCGGCTCAAGAAGGGGATATGTGCCACAAAATGTCAGGATGCACTGAAAAAAAAAAAAAAAAGAAAGAAAGAACAATCCACTGACTCGCGGTTATACATGACTTAGAAGACCAACTAATGTATAATAAATAAATTACAGTGTTCACTGTGCTGTGGATTCAAACAAAACTTAAATAGAAACGAAAGTAACACGACCCGCAGAAGGAATCCAAAATCACTTAACACATCGTTCTACTGACCCAACTTTTCATCAGATTCACAACAATCTGTGCTTCCTCTCTCCATACCCACAATCGCGTTAGCCAGAATCCGAAGTATCCTGCGTACAAAACACATCAGCGCAAAACACATTGCGCTGATGTGTTTTGTACGGTCGTTCGTCGCTGTCTTCAGTTCCGTTTTGCAAAGTTTGCGCAAGAAACGTTGATCATGTTTAAACAACTAGCTCATTGTCAATCAAGTTTTCTTAAATACCTTCATGCATCGCTGAGCTTCGAGCGGGAGTTTCAAATATGTCCTTGCGCTAAGATAACTCTTTAGAATTTACTGCGCGTTAATTCAACTACCTCTTCACACCCACCTTCTTTTCAGGCACCCGTTTCCCTTGCAATCTCCTTTACTATTGTCCACTTGATCAGGGCTGAAGTCGATATGACTGTACTACATAATATAAATAAGGGTCGGAAACCTGCGACCCGCAGGTCGTATAATGCCGCCCCCGGCACGATGTCTGAACTCTCCCCCTCCCCTTGTCACCTCTTATCCGAAGGCCCACATTGCAGTTATCACCTGAAATGGGTTTTTGCATGTAACTTATGTCTTGTAATTTGCCACATTGTGACGTGTGTGCTGTAAATAAACGTCATTTCTATTATTCTATTGCATATTTTGCATTTTTCTCAATTCGACAATTTTTTTCACTGTTCCTGCAACAGCCCCCCCCCCCCCCCTTTGTTCTACCATGCGGCGCCATCGAATCGGCTTCAAGCAACTCGGCCCTCCGCCTCAGAAGGTTGCCGACCCCTCATATAAATAAATGAGTAAATCAACAAATACCCTACATAGTGCGCAAGCTTTTTCAAACGACAACTGCGGTAATTTACTTCAATGTTTCCAACTATGCATAGCTCTGTGCTATATGCGTCAGCCCACTTCCAGAGATGAAAATTTTAAGTTCTGGAATACGGGGAGTCGCTGCAGCGAACGCATTAAGTGGTCTTGTAATCTCCAAGGAGGCAACTGCTTACGAGGCAGTTGCTGCACTAAAGAAGAAAACATCCGTTGTCGAAACATTGGCTATAACAACACCCCGCGCTCAAGTATTACAGCGAAAGCTGTTATGAGATCACAACAAGGGCCATTCCTGCGCCATAGTTGTCCGCCACCGCCGCCGCCGCCGGTGTCCGTAAAGACTATCGCACGAAATAAGAAAAAAAAATAAATAAAAGTACCTATGACAGAATGGGAATAGAACACGGGCCCTCTGCGTGGCAACGCTACGCCGCTGCTTGAAACAGCGGTGCAAATCGCTGCTAATGGGCAATGAGAGACAGAAGACTCCGACTGGACACAGAGACCCGCAGTCCGCTTTTAGTTATCGCGCACGCTGCGAATTTTTATTGTTCAACAACGCACAGGAGAAATCTCCCACCGGCACCACCTTGCAGGTCAAAATCCATTGCCATATATACGGAGTGGCCAGTGGACGGTTGTGCAGCGCGAGCAGTCGGTTTTTTCAACCAAGAAACTCGCTAGCAGACGCTGCCTGCGTCGGCGTCGCGAGGCGAGAGGGGGAGCGTAGGAGAGGAGAGAGAGGAGGGGACGCGCATGCGCAGTGGAACTGTGGACGCCGCGGGCAGGGACGCCTAGAGGAGAGAGGGGGGGGAGCGTAGGAGAGGAGAGAGAGCGAGGACGCGCATGCGCAGTGGGAGTGTGGACGCTACGGGCAGGGATGCCTAGAGGAGAGAGGGTGGAGCGTAGGAGGGGAGAGAGGAAGGGAGGTGCATGCGCAGTGAGGGTGTGGTTGCCGCGGGGAGGGATGCCTAGAGGAGAGAGAGGGGAAAGGAGGTTTTATATTTATTTTTTTTAAAGGGTTTGCGCATGCGCAGTAAGGGAGGACACACCGCACACCACCACCACCGGATTAAGCTTCGCCATAAGATGCTTCACATCTAATAATTTCTTCTCAATTTGGATTCAAACCCGCGTACCCATGGTCTCATGGCGACCATCGTAACCACTCGGCTATCCAGGCACGATAGCAGACTATAATATACCTTTGCACAGCATTGTGTACCAAGAGAGTGGGAAAAGGAAGTCTGGGTGAGGATGAGTGGTGTAATGAGAGGGTGAGGAGGAGGAAAAGGAGGAGGGAAGATAGTAATACATTGCATAGAAAGAAGGAGAAAAAGAAAAATAGAGAGAAAGGAAGGGAACAAATACAGAATTACAGACTAAATAGAGAGAATTGAACAACAAGTAAGAAATATATAGGCAGACATAGAAGGGTTTAACACTAGCTCTTGTGTACTTTCACATCCCAGTTTTGCGACTCATGTATTTTGGTTTTATGAAAGTCACTTGAGGCATTGTATTGATTCGTGGGGTTGGGCATACAAAACCTTATTAAATCCAATTATTGAACTCCAAAAATGTGCAACAAGATTCTGTCCCATGCTAGGTATTACGATCACACAGCCCCATTGTTCTGCCAATATCACATATTACCATTTGAATACTTGCGACAGATAAGCATTTCACTGTGCGTTTTATAAGATCGTTAGATTGAACCATCCGTTCAGCTCATTTATATTTTATTCGTCCTCGCGCTGTACTAGAATTCTAACTGCAGGCCACTTTTATCTCGCGCCATGTAACAACGTTTATGGAGAACGCATGCTTCAGTTCACAGGAATTAAGACCTGGAACAGGCTCCCAGCGGTAATCATAAACTCTGTGAACTTCCCTAGCGCCCTGAAACAATATTTTCTTTCTTTGTTAAAGACAGAGTAAATTATAAATACCTTGCCAGCTGTATACGAATTATATGTTTTACTGCTGATTCTGTGCAATTACAGTCACACGATAGTGTTGATTACTATGGGACAAAAAAGTCGTATTTCTCCCGTTTCGCTCATTTGCACATTATGTATGCCTTTTGCAGTTAACAGACATATCTTGCCTGCTAATTAAGATTTGATAGATATTTGTACTCCATATTTTCTTGTACATGTCACTATACCTTTTCAACGTATCTGTACGTAGCCCCTACCTTGTTTTTTGTGATTCCGATGTATGTTAGTTATTGGTTCTTTGAATTACTTACTATTGATTGAGAAATCAACATTGACATTCTCTGTTCATTGAAAATGTCACGACTGCTCTTTTTTCTTATATTCCCTGCTGTGCTAGGATTACCTATCTATTCTTTTTTATCGGACCCACAACTAGCCTTTGGCTACAGGTCCGACATGTGCTTGTTATCACTATCTAAAATATGAAAAAAAATAAAGAGATACAAGGAAAGTGGAAGCGAGAAATATATATGGAGAGGTAGGGAGAGAAAGAAATTTAAGAAAGAGAAGGAAACATAGAAAGAGCGAGAAATAGAGGGAAATATATACAGAGAGAAAAAGAAAGAAATGAACAGACAACAAGAAAGCATAGAAAACAATTGATAGAAAATTGAAACAGAATGAAAGAGAGAAATAAACTAAAAAGGCCACCCAGCTCTACAGTTCCTGAAAGCTTCACACCACTAGTGGAAGCTGGCTTAATTTTTTCCGCTGTGTGCGTTTAACGCGCTTTTTTGCGTTGTCAAACCTTAATTTTTATGACGCTTTAGTGCTTTCGGTATCATTGTCCCATAATAACGTTGTTATTCCAGCGATAGATAGAAATATTTCACGTTACCCTACTTAGGCATGCATCGGTGCACGACATGCGCTTTTGGTCAAATAAAGTAAATATCGATGCACTTTAGTCTTTTCTGGCATTGTGCAAGGAGGCTCAACAAAAAATCGTGGACTGGGCGCTCTTGCACCAAATTGTCGGCTAAACCAAAGCAAGCGCTTGCCCACCTTTTATCTCGGAATCATGCTATTTTCAGATGATGCCCGCTTAGAGATAAACTTGTTTTGCTCTGTTAATGTCAACGATAGGTAAGTTCTAAAGTAAGAGATCGTTATACTCAAGGGAATTAAGACATCGAAATGAGTATTGAATACTTGTTCTCAAATAAAACTTGCCAAGACTTCGATATTTGTTGAGGAAACAAGTAACGCTAGGACACATACTCAGCAGTATCTGGCCAGAAAATTAACTTGGAGGGAGTGGGAGGAGAACGGCCTTTCCTTCACTGAACGATAAGGAATTCATGTATATTGGGGAAAAATAAGTTTCTGATAAGTGTGTGTATGTTAGTTCCTGGTACCACGTGGACTGTGGACTACACTGTGGTCCACAGTGGCGCTGTGTGGATTGTGGTCCACGTCCTGCGGACTTGGACATTTATGTAAAAATGTTTCATGTATAAAGTGGTTCATTTCTGCCAACTAGCATCAACTGAAATGTCAGCTACCCCTGTCTGTTGTCTGACCCATTCTACTCTCTTCGGATCTCTTAATTTTGCGCGTAAACTCTTTGTAGCAGTATGCTATGCACTTCAATACGGATATGTATTGGAAGAGGTCGGCAAACTCACTCATGAGTCGACTCACTCAGACTCAGATCGAGCCATGGGTCTGAGTCTAAGTGAGCGCGGCTGAAGAAAATTTTGGTGAGTCTGAGTCATGGTGAGACCTAAGCGCGAACTATATTTATTGAGTGAGCTCCACTTTTTTTTGACGGCATATAATCCTATCTACTCCTCTTCATCATTACTGTCATACCTTTGTCGACTGACGTTGAAACTAACGTCTACTCAGACGTATTTAAACACACTAGCGTTGATACGCCGGCAAAATATTTATAGATCGGAGAAGTGAGTTATGGAGGGGGTGCCTAGACCTCCCCCCGCATACTCTTTCACGCGAATTTCTTGATAAAAATATTTCATGGGAGTGGCGCTTTCATAAACAATTTCCTTACTGGATCGATACGACGGATAAGTCGCATTTCTAGGCACGAGATCAAAATGCGCTACGTAGGTGCTGATTATGTGAGACATTGACGTTGAAGAGCATGGACACCATTATTGAAAAAGTTATCAGCTAACGCACTCACGAGTCGACTATATCAGACTCACGCACTCATATTGCGCCGTGAGCCTGAGTGTGAGTGAGTCCAGGCGAATAATATTTTGGTGAATTTGAGTCCGAGCAAGTCCGGTTGCGAAAAAAGTTTAGTGAATTGTAGTCTGAGCGAGTCCGGTTGAGGAAAATTTTGCCGAGTCTGAGTCAGAGTGAAGCCTGAGTGCAAAATATATTTATTGAGTGAGTTTGAGCGAGCTCCGCTTTTCTTGCCGACCTATGTGTGTTGGCAATCATGTACAGAATAGAAGAACGATAAAGCTATGAACCACAGTGGTGTGTCGCTCTTTTCACTGCCGGCGTACACCCAAACAACGTCGACAAGAAAAAAAACTGCAATAAGTGATGAACGCAGCAACGTGGCCTCATTAGAAACATAACTAAACGTGATCAGATGGTCTTATGCCCAACCGTCTTTTTCGCGACAACTATTCTTTGAAAGCAACGTGAAAAGCTACTGTACACGCTACGCCATTTCCGAACAGCATGACGTCTGACATTAGTTGCGACTGACAGTGCCTCCAACTCTTCCATACTAAACAGACCACTAAGTAGTGAAATAAGGTCGCATCTGATTGCATTGCAAAGCAGGCAAATTAGCGGAGTAGCTCATCCGTCCGTGTGATTCAGGATGCAGTGAGTTGTTAATATCAATATCCTCTGCCTGAGCCACCACGGATTCAGAATGATTATACTATGTGAATGCTTGAGGAGAAGGGCAATCGACGTGCCCGATTTTCCTTATGCACAGCCATATGAACCCGGTAGGGGAGAGAGAGAGAAAGATAAAGGAAATAAAGGGAGGTTAACCAGAGGAAGACTCCGGTTTTCTACCCTGTACTTGGGAAGGGGAAAAGGGGGTGTAAAAGGGGTGTATGTAAATCACAGGGGTAAATATCGGTGCTCAAACATCATGAGTTCCTTGTAGGTGCAACGTTAGGGTTAATTTGACCCGCTGCCTGCTGGTGTAATTTTCTGTAGTGCGTCAGGCATGTTGTTCAAGTGTTATTCCATAACGCCGCCGTGTCCATCAGTGGCATTGGACAACGCTAACAACAAATAAGATTTCACACGGATGCACAAATACTGAAGAGTGTGTATTTGAGCTCACACATCCCCATAATTGAAATGGTGGAATGTCACACCATAGACACGCTGTCGCAAAAGATGCGGCTTTGATGTAACGAGCGACATGTTTCCCCGTGACCTATGATCATGATTTTGCTCCTTTAGTAGCCACGAGTTATTTCTCTTCTTCTTCGACTACGCCATCTGTAAGTTTGAAAAGTTAATCGAACGGAAGTTTGTGATAGCGCGTAAAGAACGGCATCCTTCCTAGAGAACGAAATTAGAATTTCAATATGGATTTTTTTTCTATACTGAAATATTATGAAAGCGCTAGATCATAACGTAGTTTTGCACATATTGAGTTAAAATAAGCTGATTAAAGTCCGAGTGTACTATCGGGAGAATCGATTAAGTGTAGAAGCCCTTGTTCGTTTAAATAAGGAGAGCAGTAAAGAAAACTAAAACCATCAATATTGGTCACAGCTATGAGTAAATAAACAAACATTGGCTACCTTATCAATCGCGATAACAAAAATATTAACCTATGGGCTTTACTTACAAAAACAAAGATGTGATTATAAAGATGACTGCAGTGTCGCCTTTTGCAACAATTTTGGCCCGGTGTGGCTTGTTACTGTGATGTACGTACATCTAAATGCGTGTAATATGTCGCAGCTGAAACTTGAAGCCTCGAAAATCGAAGAACATTCCCCATAAGCCATCGCGACGGTGGACGACGCGGAACCAGTTTGTTCGTATTTGGACGGCTGTAAAGGGGATTTTCGCATTTTAGCATTTTCAACTTCGACAACTGCTAATTCGTTTTTTATATGGTGCGTTAATGGTGGTATTGATGTTTTAAGTTGCCGAAGGTTAAAGTACGATCACGTGCCCTGAACATGCATCCTCTGAACGGCTTCTTACATTCTCATATATATCGTTGCCATCTGGAAGGGCCCAATAAAAGGCGGATCCCACGGCCATGTGGCACGTTTGGCAGCAAATGCGCAAAGTCGCAATTTCCATTATGTGTACAATGTTCGATGTCGGCTCTGCATGTCCTACTTAAGGCTTTTGTTCTACTATAACAGGGTTCGGCAACCTGCGGCCCGCGGGCTGCATGCGGCCCGCGTGGCAGTATTATGCGGCCCCCTGCACGGCGTCGAACCACCCTCCCCCTTTCCCTTGCCAATTCCTATCTGAAGGCCGACATGGCACTTTTGACCAAAAACGGGATTTGCGCTTGTAACCTATGTTTGATTGCAAATTTGTTACATGCGTGCTGGAAATAAACATGATTTCTAAGCCAGTTTTACGAGTTAGTGTCAATTCGCCGAATTCTTACGCTTAGCCTGTAAGTAAACCAGTAAATTAGGTTACCGCAGAGTAGATGCATCCCTTTTAATGGAAGAGATGAAAGGACATGCTGTTTTGATAGTGCTAAGCTAGAACGACAATAAAAAAGCATTTCCACGGCATTTTTAGCATTCCAGCCAGCCGGCCTCGACTATACTAAGACGGGAATCGAAGTTCGAGACATTTTCAAGGCTCAACGTCGTTCTGCATGCCTGTGTTGGGAATATTAAAGAGTGCAGGCAAAACATGGTGAGTTTCGTAAATAAATGTAACGACTTTAGTGAGAAAAAGAATTGTATTTTATAAAAGCTGCTCAATATTTATGTTCTACGGAGTGTGGGGTTCGTGTTTTCACTATCTCGCGTCGTGTTATTTGCGTGTTTCCTATACGCCAATATGATCACGCTTTCAGTAGGCTTTCTGAGCAGCTACTGACGGTGTCGTTCGTATCTGGAAGTGTTGTCTTTCGAGATAAGCGAACACCACCGATAACCGCAACGTACTTATTAAAGCCGAAAATACTGGTGACTATGGAGCGGGTAAGGAATCATTTTGAATTGGTTGTGCGTAGGGCTTTAGGCCATGTACCGGCAAGTGTCACCTGAATAATGCACCTGTTCAAATGTGAACTATCATTGCTTCTTTTAATCAGAACATGCCTTATTGCTAAAAAAAAACTTAAAACAATTCCACAAAGAAAAATAATTAGAAAAATGGATGTGACTGGACTTTATGTACAGTGTTATTTGTCAAAATATTCGGCCTGCGCGAGATATCAGTTTATGTGAAGTGCGTTCTTACCTGAATAAATTCTGTTTTGTGTTATCCTTAGTGCAACTAAGTGGGTGTCCCTTCGCGCGCCTATAATTTTTACTATAGCATTACTCACTTTCGCGAGCGGTTTTTGGAGGCTAATTTATTAAATTTTGTTATGGCTGTCACGTTCACTGATTACGATATCTGTGAAAAGAAGCAGCCGGCGCTATATGAGAACATCAAATTCTGCACAACAACAAATAAATAAAAGGTTGAGAAGCCATTTCCTTTGGCAAAGGTGGATGATGAACACAGCTGTTCAGCACACAACACAGTGGTGACACAGAGTTGGGAATCATAGCCGACCACACCCTGCTGCTCAATCTAAAATATGTGCCCAGGAAGTCCCTTTCCTAGTTAGAGTATACGCTCCTCTAAAGTTTTCCATTTGAGCTCCCTGTGCCTTTGGCAGTGACATGCGCCGCCTGCGCCGTGTGCTGTATATGTAGGTGTTTGACGCCTGCGTGTTGCCTTCTTTTATTTTCAGTGGATCAGTGGAGGGTAGTGAGGTGTGCCCAATATCTGCGGCACACATATTTCTGCTTGCTAACAAACGGGATGCCCTAGATATAGGCAGCTTCGATGAAAAAGTACGGTTGAAGTTTCGCCGGCAAGTGGAGGGGACTGAAGTTGAAGTCCGTACAAGGCCAATGATAATCTTTGCTAGCACCATCAGATTGAGAGTTGAAGACTAATCATAATATTGTCACGGGGTGAAAATAACCAAAAAAAAGAGAAGTAAATACATTGAGAATATGTACACAGAGTCCTTCAGAAAATGTGGCGGAAGAGCTACAACCGCGCGAGCGCTATTCCACGGGTTTTATGCCGCAAAATCACGAGATGATTATGAGCGACGCCGTAGTGCAGGGATTCGAAAATTTTGACCATGTGGTGTTCCTTAGCGTGCACTGACATCGCACAGCACACGGGCCTCAAGCAGTTGGCTCCATCGAAATCAGAGTTCAAGACTCAAGCTATCTGCAAATACAACTAGATGGATGTTTCTTCTCCAGAATAGCTTCCTTGGCCTATACGGTAATGGCTGTGCGGGTCATATTTGAATACCGAGGCAGCAGACACGCTCATAAATAGCAGTATCATCCTTTGCCCTCACCACTTTGCACGGGGCACCCCATGGCACAGAACTATATGAACGATCGCCAAATAAAGCGATCGAAGCTTTTAACGCGATAGCGTTAAACAGCTCGTTTCGCAGAGAGTCCGACGTCGGCGTCGGCGGCGGTGTCGTTGGTTGTGAGCGAAAAATCATCATCTTGTCCGTGACCGAAAAATCGAGAAAGATTCAAATAAAATAAATAATAAAAATTTCCGGGTCCGAATGAGGATCGAACCCGGGTCGTCTGCGTGGCGAGCAGGTGTTCTACCACGCAGCCACGCTTCGGCTTGTGATTACATATAAAATAACTTCCTCTGCTTGGAATTGCAGTGAAAATAACTTTCATGCTTTGCAAACACGCGCGTCGCGTATACAGGCGTCACAATACAACATGTAATATCGTAGTAATATTGCGTGGTACAAGCGTGCATAGCCATCGGGCGTCAGACGATGTGAATATCATAACGACATTGTGGTTCAAAGCCGTGTACCGATTACAAAAGGCACACACGTTACTGCGCCTATTCCCTTAAGACCACGTAGTGGGTGCATAGCAACATCGAAAACATTTCCCGCATTTACCGCGCATAATTGCTCGTGGCTTTTAAAGCATGCTACGCATTACATAGTGTGCACTAAGGGATTGAAGTACGGACTAGGGACAGGATATCGCTATCGCGTTCAACTCTTAAAGGCGAAGCTTTATGGTCCCCCCAATTTTTTTTGTTGATGTCCCTCCACTCGGTGTGCGGCCCCACTAGGACGCCTATGACATACAGCGTGTCAGAACTGGGATACTATGCTATGCCCACACCAGTGGGCCGCCACGTTACACTTGGCGCATGAAATTTGAACTAGAATGACCCAGATATTCTACAGGCTGATATGACCACGATGAAAAAGAAAGCAATAAATGGGCCTGCACCGCTAAAAACCCTGCAGTGAATGTTAATCTGCGACCAGAGGTCCGCATTATTATGCGCTATTCCTCCCGAGAATGTCACAAGTTTAAATCGTGCGTTGATTAACAGTATTGAGGCTTGCAATGTTTTGTTGAAAACTTTTCGAACAATTTGCGGTAGGACATTCAAGGGACGATTTACAATGTATTTTGCGTGCTCTTTGTCAGATCATTTCCTTTTCATGAGGCCACCCTTGCGATATTTCGTGCCCTGCACAGCTGATATTCTGTGTTTCATGTTTTGCTGTTTTGCGGCCATTTCCATCCCACAAAGCGCATCTTTGGGTCCAGGCATAACTTCGATGAAGTTGTCCCCAGTTTTTGTGCTACTGAACTCCGAGGTCAAAAAATAACGTGTACCGTCACTCAAACAGGCTGACCATTAAGCTGCAGTTGGAACGAAAATTACTCAGAGGAAAATGTCAATGTGTCCGAAAATGCAAAAGCTCTTTTCTGTTGTCTAGTAAATGTTTTGTGCTAACCAGCAAAAGTTATCTTGCCTGAGGACACGATTCTAAACACGAGCGAGTAACAATAAGTACGCAAGACATGTTTTTCCCATTTTGTGGGTTGGGTCCTTCATTTTCCCACAACACATTTTCCCGCTCTCGCTACAAAAGAACATTTCCGTCAGTTTAAGCACTCGCGTTGCCTCGTGTGCGTTCCGTCTCCGGTAACGTCGTCATGTCTTGTGACGCCGTTGTGTTAGCTTATATTTGTGCCGTTGTTTTTTGTTGCGCAAGTGATTCTTTCGCGGAAGTCAGCAAAAAAAAAAAAAAGCAGACGGATGTCCGATTGCAAGCCATAGAAGGACGTCATGCATACGCAAGATAGCGTCTGCTTGCGGGAGACCCACGCTGTCATTCGAAACGAGCAATTTCACGCCGCATTTTGACACAATGTACTCCATCGAAGCGGGTTTACAAAGTGGGTAATAGGACGTACTGGCGGACACTCAACGGTGCGCAGAACGCGCCAGCAACGCTAGTTCGCACGCTTGGGTGCCGACGGCGGTCATTATCGGTCATGCGCGGACGATGACGTTTGCCTGCGGCGGTGGCGAATTGCGGCGCAGGAAAAAAAAGGTAAATTTCTCTAACCAGCTCAAAAGGAAAGCAAACAGCCTTTCACCACTCTGCCATGAGGGGACTACTGAATATCGCCCTGTGAAATCTGTGGTATTTAGATCATTTTATTTGTACTGCGCCGAAGGTGTCTCGTTGCGATCGCGACGCGATTTGTGGCTCTGCGTTCAGTGCAATGTCCCTGTAAAACGCCTGAGCGATTAAGATGAAATCAGCGCACGGATGGCTGAGCCAGTATTCAGATTGTGATAGAGTCATCGGCCGCGCGAAATGTTGGCTGAGAATTGAGCATGAAATATGTTATCTCCCGTAGTCTGCGATCTTCAAGCGACTTTGAGCCAAAAGTTAGATCAATTGCCAGGACATTGTTGTAAGAACGAAGAGAGCACATCCAGCTAACCAGCTAAAAGTAAAAAAAAATGCGGTCTGTGGCGCCCAACCTTAAGCACAGGACCGCTTTTCGTAAGCTAGTTACTGCCCAAACAGTTAAGAAGATATGGTGCTTCCAAGTTCTTAATGTTTGTTCACCATATCACTGAAGCTGTGACTGGCAGTGCTTGAAGTGACCTGTCCGTCACTGCAGAGGCGCGGATTTTGCCGCTTGCATTGAGAAAGGGTGCCACTCCGCGTGAGAAGCCCCAAAGTACCCAAAGCCGGGCGCGACGCGGATGGTGTTCGGCCGTGCCGAGACTTGCAAGGAGGTTCAGTTCAAACAAAGGTCATTCTGACTCCGTAAACGTTTAGGCCTGCGTCCCGTGCTGGCCGCATCTGTGCTAGGCAAAGCCCAACATTTATCAAACTTCAGTGTACTAAAACCAGGGGGGAGTGCTCAGAACAGCTGCACCGCCAAACCATCGAAAGTGGAGGCAAAAGTAACGCCACTTGGGGCGGTGCCATCGGCAGGCTGCAATGTGTGGTCATTGAAGAGCGGCGCGCGCTCTCACCAAAGTGGTGGAGAGGCAAAACGCCTTCATCCCACTTAAAATACCCGGGATCAAGTTGCAACTGTAGATGGTGGATTTCTATTTTTAGTGTCAGTTGTCAAAGCTGTATTGACTTTTTATATTGTTTCTTAAAACTACCTTCATTTGCTAAGCGCGCTGTTAGCGCAAGAGCCAACGGCCTTGTGTTCAATTGCCAGAAAAGAAATTTCATCGCTCAAGAAGGCACACTACGAGTTGGCTCTGCTTTTACAATATTGAAACTAATTTGAGTGTTTCTTTTTTTTTCCGCTGTGAGCCAGCGGCCGCTAACCGAGAGTAGCGCATCGAACACAGGCAGGCCGAGTGTCCTATTCCCAAAAATCACTCTGGTCATGCGTTTCTTGGCATTTTCGTTGAATCTCACGCGATGGCACAGCCAATAATTGTGCTCAATGTCAATTTTTTTTTGTATTTTACTTGATATTTAACGTAACTTTTTTAGCGACACGTAGCAACTGAAGTTAGTTTTAAGGAACAAAAACAAAGAAAAGATGACAAAAAAAATTGGCCGCGTATCTGCGTGCTTCGCTGCAAATGTTGTCGAAAGACGATAGCTGGCATTGATAAAATATGCGAGGCGCTGCGTGAGATATGGACGGCATCTGGCAGTGGCGTCGGGAAACATGAGCTTGTGCAGAGCCCAGGGCCTTTGCCAGGTGGCAGCACCACATTGGCGGCAGAGGACTTTTTCGTACATAGCGTCGCATTTTCAGCGCAGCCTATGAAACACTAGGCTCTTTAGAATTACGTATCTCTGTATTTTCTAGTAAAGGAACCCACGACCTAATACTTACGTATTGATGTTGCGCCTCAGATATGCGTAATATGTGCTTTTTGATCGACAATGTTTACAAGCATGAAAGCAGCTACCAGGTCAAGATGATTGGGCGTTCAGCAAGTGCTTAAACTTTCGCGGGGTGGCTGAATCGTGTGATAGACAGAGGGAAAGAAAGAAACGCCGGAATTTTTGCGTTCAAGTACCCCAAGAAACACTACATTCGTTAATAAAGTACCATGTATTTCTGCAACTCGAATCCGGGTCCTTTAAGGGGGAAGCGGGCGTCTACCTCTGTCCACTTTGGCCGAGCCTCGCGCAGCTCTTAAATGGCGACATATTGCAGGCCAGAGATTGAAGCGCCACAAGCGGCTTGACCCTACCATTGCTTCACTTTCAGAAGGTAGCTCCGAACACTCCCCTGTTCAAGTGCACTCTACCTGGATACTGCGCGAAACCACTCGGTCGTGTCAGACAGGACATCACGGCCGACTACGCATGCGCTCCTTCATTCTGTATAAACCGGACACGTGGCGGCGGCGCGCGGCGCCAGATGCCATCACGGGGTAACTGAACAAGGTTCGAACTGCCGATGATGAAGGCGCTTGCCGGTAATCGCGGTGCGCTGCCAATCGATACTGCTGAATTCGACTGGTTTAATGTAGTCCATGACGTAGTACGGCCGAAACGGTGAGGGGCGACGTTGCTAGACTCAACGGGAATTTGTTTTCACTCAGCATTACTTGACATAACTAAACATCAGTTGGCATCAAAGTTGGCATTACTCCTCATGGCCAGGACAACCTGGGAACTGATCAGCTCCACTGTGCTTTCAGCCTTGTGCCACTAGTGCAAACTACGCGGAGATATTCTGTTTAGGGGCCAAGCTTCTTAGAAAATAGCCTTGTCTCCGTTGTGGTCACGGTATGGAACCGTTGTGATAGTCGAAACATATGTAAGACACACACACACAAAAAGAGTTTTACAATAGATTTCAACGTAGACATAGGGAAATTATAAGGTAAGAGATCGCTTTTCCAGGCGAAAATAACCCATCGAGAAGAGTATTGATGAGTTGATCTCTACTAAAATGCGCCTAAGATGTTGAGGCTTCTCAAGGAAACCTGTAACACAAAGGCACACGTCGAGCACTATCTGTCCTAACAAATTACCCATATTAAAATGGTATCTTGCCACCGGTAAGATGGGGGTTCTTGAATTCACATTCGAGGCATATCCTCCACTCCAGCAATTTTCTAAATCCTCCTTGAATTGCCTAAGACGACTGGAAGGCGAAATAAATACCATTTCTGGATATACTTTACGTCACACAATTTTCATTATATGGGGCAACGCTCGGGTAACGCACGGTTACTCACCGATACGATACCCAGAGCTTCGTCTACTCGTCATGATTCACGTCGTGAAAATGCGCGTTTTGTTTTTCTTTTTTTTTTTTTTTCAATTCGGAAAAGCTATCTGCAGACCTGAACGCGTCACGTTCACACGTCTCCCTGGGCAGCTCCTGTAGGGTGTGTTCAGATAAGAACGTCGGTGCATGTCCGCCGACCCCCTTTAATTTCGCCGAAAAAAAATATATTGTGCTTTCCGAGTCCCCAGGACCACAAAACCACTTTTGGTTTCGCGAGAAAAAATTTCAGCTTCTTTTAAAAAATTCACAAGTCTCCACTGAGCCGCCACCGCCTCTTTCAAATTTCGCGAAAATGGGATTTCGATGAGACGCTACAAAAACACTATTGTAGCTGTAGATCCGAAAAATTTTCTCCGCATAATACGGATAGTTGGTGTTGCGAAAAAATTATTACTTTGCAATTTTGATGTTGTTCTGTTAAAAAACAAAATCGCGAAATTGACACAAAGCTCAATAATGCTCACATTTAAGATTTTTTTCCTCCGCAAGTATAAACGCCAGACTTGCCAAAGTTTTTACAAACATATCCATATGTTCGGTGAACAAGATTACTGAACTAAATACCTGAGAGTGGCTTCAAACGTTAACCAGAAATGTTCAACTGAGGACATGTCTCTCAAAATGCAATATTTTGAAGATCATTTAAAAAAAAAAACACCATCTTCGATTTTCTTTAAACTCTTCAGAATTAAAGCCAAGCACGTGTTCTAACTTAATCTGTAAAAACATGTTGCATTATTTTTGTGAGGTCGGAACTACAAAGCTTGAAAAGTGGCCAAATTGACGTATAGTGAGTAACCCCAACATTGAGCGAGCATGGAGCAGTAGTTTCCATTATCGTTATTTTTAGGTCCTGAATGTCATCTGTTGTGCTCGAGGGACAACAGCTTGACAAATAAAATCAAAGAGTTGCCTTAAAGTGCAAATTTGTTCATTTGCGTGCGTGCACGCGTCGCAGTTTTGGTCCTGGCGTAAGGACTAACCGCAAGATTTCTAGAAATGTAGTCAAGTCGAGCTCTCGGAAGGAACTGTTTATTTACCCCTATTGCATACACAGGGAGTCATAGTCACAAGTCATAGTCAGACAAGTTAGACAGTCACAAACGTCACTGAAGCACTTCTGCGTATCCTGCTCCTGGTGAAGCAACCTTGTGCACACAACCCATTTCGGCCCCAAGGAGGAGAACTTCGTGAGCTCGATCGCTGTGTCAGGGTGAGTCGCTGTAGACGAAATGTTTCCCGAATGGACCTGGTCATCAGCCGTTTTGAAACGTACTATTTTTCTCCTTTAGAACTAATTGAAATGAAATCTTTCTTGTTTGGGCTTTGTTGGGTGGAGTTGAGCTCATCGTCAGTATAGTATTTCATTGCTGCCTGTATGTTTTCTAGCTTCAGCTTCGATCTGGTGTAGAGGTCCGGATTTGACCACACCCCACGGGTGTCTCTGTATTTTCTGGATTTCCGAATGAGGTGCAGAGTTGCGGACGGAATCATTTCTTGAATCTCTTGATGAGAAAGGTTCACAGGGAGCAATGTCAGGAGGCGGCAGCGTTCATAGCATGATTCGCAGGTATCGAATGTGTGCTTTAGGTTGCGCAGCCACTCGCGACACGTGTTGCAGGTTTCCGCTGAAGGACCAGGTTCCTCTGTAGTGCCGTACGCTACTGTAAGGACAGCAGAAATTGTCCTGGAGATGGCGCCCTCAATCTCCGCTTTCTTACGCTTGGCGTAAGACACTCGGCATTGTGCTTTCACTTTCGCCGGAATTTTCAGGGTTGTCACGTCAGTTGTCTTAACGAGTACGTTTAGCTCTTCGACAGCAATTTGTTCGGGAACAAAATTTGCGTCAGACTGAGATGCATCTGGAGACTCTACGCCGATCTGTTTCAAGCGGTTGAAACAGCTCTGGCACAAAATGTCGGTTTCTCTGATGGATGAGGCTTTTTCTGGCATGCGCTTCCTTAGTAAGGCGACATTCAAATCTTTCACACATCGAAAGTTCCGCTTGTAGGCAATCTTCTTCGTATGCCTCTTTCGGTAGTCAACGCAAAACGCTCGCTCTGAGCTCCACAACGTGGCCATCAATATCAGGGGAGTGTAATACGCGCACGCGTACTCACGTTCGTTCACCAGCAGAGGACTGCCGGGTTGTCGACGACGAACGGAAGTAAAAGCCGACATTCTCTTATTACTTCGACTTTTCTTAAGCGAGTTGAGCTGTTTCTTGTTTATGTTCTTTCTTTTTTTTTTTAGGGGAGCGGATGAGCGCAGTCGTGCTGCAGAAGCACCGCTTGTGCCGACACGCACTGTCTGCGTTATCACATTACCGATGTGCTATGGGAAACGATAAATATCCAGCGGTGGATCCTCTCCAGCCACCTCCTTTATGAGGCGTACGCAGGCTCACATGCGCGAAAAATTTTGAAAGCGATTCCTGCGAAGAGTGCGACTCATTATCGCGGCATGCTCAGAGGCTGGGACCCGTGTAGAAGTTTTTGTGATTTGCGTAAAACAATGTATTAATAACTTCCTCTTCAAAGAGGAACGCTGGGGGCGCCGACCAGTGCGGACGCGACAAGATCGGCTCCCGTTTCTGTAAATGTTTTCGTTCCGATTTTTGTGGTTCCTGTGGTCAAGATGCGTTTCATTCGACGTAGTTTCTTCTGAGGATCGCGTCGATACCGGACTCTTTTCGGTGAGTGGTCCTTTTGCCGAATTATTGGAACTTTTCGTGTGGAACGCGCCGCGGCTCGGCTAGCCCTATCGGGCTCAGCCTAGCGTCGACGGCGAGGCGCGAGAGAAGAGGGGCAACATGCCCGAAGTAGTGATGGTGGACGGAGAGGGAATCTCTGACGACGAAGCGAATTGCCCGGGTTGGACGACAGCACTGGGCAGGAACAAGAAAGCTCGTGTAGAAACGCCAGTTTCAGCGGGCAACGCATCACATGCGGGCTCGAAGGGAGGCCGCCGCACGGCAACCCCGCAAGGTGCGATGAAGCGCCTCGCAGCTGCATCAAGGCTCCCCCCGGCTGCCGAGGGACCACATACGAATTATCGTCCGGCCGAGGGACGGACTTGACGTCAGAAAAGTCAGCCAAATAAGGCTCGCACAGGCTCTTGCCATGGCGGCTGCTCTAGCCCCGACAGAGACCGAAAGAGACATCGTTTGCCCAAACATCGCCCAGAACATTCTCGTCATTTCCACACCGGAGAAGAAGAACGCAAACGCCTACGCAGGGATCCAGCAGATCCGGATAAGCGAAGGAATGTACCATGTGGCGGCATATATGGCGGCCCCCGATAACACCTGCAAAGGAGTCATTCGAGGAGTGGACGCTGACATCAGCGAGGCCCAGCTCCAAGCAATGATCGTCAATCAGAGAAATCCGAAAGCTCTAGAAGCCAAGAGGATCAAGAACACCACCACGGTGGTAGTGCTTTTCGACGGCATGAAGGTGCCCAACTACGTCATGTGCGGTGTTAGCTTGCTGCGCTGCACGCTCTACAAGCGCCAAAATGACGTGTGTTACGCGTGTGGAGGCCTTGGACACAGGGCTGACGTTTGTCCCAACCCTAACAAGAGGGTGTGCAGGGGCTGTGGGCTCGCCTCTCCATCCGACGATCACCAGTGCTCGCCAAAATGTGCCCTTTGCGGAGGACCGCATCCCACGGCGGACAGAACGTGCAAAGAACGCTTTCAAGTTCCTTACGTCGTGCGACGGAGAAGACGACGGCGCCGAAAGCGCGCCCAAAAGACTCAGCTGCTGGCCCAGGAGAGCCGGTCACGGGATTCCAGCGTGTCAAGTACTCCCAGGCGGGGGGCGTTCCGTCACGCCAGCTGGCCGCCGGAGCAGCAGCTCCAGGGGCCGCTCTCACTCCCGGGTGCGGATCCAGAAAGAGCCTACCTGGGCGGATCGTGCCAAGCCGAAGCCAGCGGCGCCGCCACGAGAGGTAACTCAGGCACCATTGCCAGAGCATAGGGAAGACCCCCCGGGTCGCTAAGTTGATACAAGAGAATGCTTGCCTTAAGGCAGAGCTTCATCAGCTGAGGGCTGACCTTGAGTCGTTCCGCAAATCTTACTCGTCGCAGGGTGAGACACAGCAGACGCCCCCACCAGGGGACGCGCAGGCGCGCTCGGTTAAACGTAGGGCCTCACCCCCCCGAAGCGGAGTGGGACGGTATGGAGACCGAGTCCAACAGCAAGGCTTTAGAAAGTATGCAGCAATCGATTAAACAACTGGCTGATAGCATGACCGCCCTACTTAAAAGGGTGTCATCTCTTGAAAGTACGCAGGCAGCGCTAGCTACGGGTAGCTCGCCTCCGACAGGCCCGAGCAGGGCACAGTCGCCTGTAGGCGTGGTAACAGTCAACCCGACAAGGGATTGGCTAAGTCAGAACAGTAATCATGGCGGGCAACACTAATGAGCTGGTCGTGTGGCAGTGGAACTGTGCTAGTTTCAAAAGACGCAGGGCTCCGCTGCTACACTTTGTTGCTTCTCAGGCGGTCAAACCGCACGTACTTATGCTACAGGAAACTCTCGGTGATGCGCTTACTTTCCCGGGCTATCGAGTCATCTCGATGCGTGAGGAGGGAAAGCGAGGTTTGGCAACCTTGGTCGCAAAAAAATGCTCCTTTCAAGAACACAAGCTACAGCTTGGCAAAACCAAGACAGAGGTTATTATGGTCGAAATAATTCCCAATAGCTGGCTCAAAAACAGCGTATTCCTCCTGAATGTTTACAGCTCGCCGTCGGACAACAGGCAGGCGTTCGCTTCGATTATGGCAAAAGCGGTGGCTCTGGCCAGGGGGGCCCCCATCGTAATAGCGGGCGACTTTAATGCTCCGCACGACGCTTGGGGCTACCCTAGGCAATCCTCCAAGGGCAACAATCTCCTAAAGGCGGTATCGGACTGTTCTCTGGAACTGATTACCGATCCGCAATACCCGACGAGAATTGGCACATCAGTGGCTCGAGACACAACTCCGGACTTGGCGTTCGTCAAGAACGTCACCGGAGCAGGGTGGCAGAACTTACAAGAGAATCTAGGTAGTGACCACTTCATAGTAGCTATTACCCGAGCAGTCCATGCAGCTCCCCCTAGGGAATTTAAAGTAACAGACTGGGATGCCTTTCGTAAATTACGAAAGGAGGACCAGGATGAATACGACAGTTTAGAGAGCCTCTTTGCAAGGCTCAAGGAGGATGCTAATGCTGCGACCAAAGTTGTCAAAACGGATCTGAAGGTTGATCGGGTGGATGCGCGTCTCGCGCATCTCTTAGAGGCCAAGAATTTCATCCTAGCCCGTTGGAGGACGCAAAGACTCAACCGCAGACTTCGAAAGAAAATTGCCGAGCTCAATCGCGAGATCGAAGCCTACTGTATTGAGCTCTCCAAACAGCAGTGGAATGAAGTATGTTCTTCGGTTGACGGACAGATGAGAGTGGGGGGGCAAATGGAACCTCCTCAAACAATTACTTGATGAGTCACAGTCCAGGGGCAATCAGAGATTGGCTATCGACAGAATCGTTCACAGCCAAAAAGCGAAGGGGGTGTCCGAAAAGGACCTCCTGCAGAGGTTAGCGGACAGCTACCTTCCGCTGGGCCCTTCCGGGGATGCGGACTATCCGCGTTACCGCGGGGGGAATGGTGGAGGAGCTGGACGCACCTTTCACTGAACCAGAAATTTGGGAGGTCCTCCACGGGCTCAACGGGCGCTCTGCACCGGGCCCGGATGGAATCTCAAATAAACTCTTACGTAACTTGGACGGCAAATCCATTGAAAAGCTAACCGAGGAAGTCAACAAAATCTGGGAGACGGGGCTCGTCCCCGAATCCTGGAAGACGGCTTCGGTAGTGCTCATCCCAAAGCCAGGCAAACCTCTAGGGCCGGAGAACATGCGACCCATCTCGCTTACGTCCTGCGTGGGCAAAGTGGCCGAACATGCGATTCACCGTCGGGTATCCCAGTACATAGAAAGCAAAGAGCTATTTCCACACAATATGGTAGGATTCAGACCGGCACTATCCACACAGGACGTCATGCTCCTTATCAAGAAGCAAATTATTGACAAGAACACCAGGGATACTAGAGGCATCCTGGCTCTAGACCTGTCCAAAGCTTTTGATAGTATCTCGCACAAGTTTCTGCTTGAGGCGATTTCGGATATGGGTCTAGGACAACGTTTCCCCCGCGTACGTTAGCTCCTTTCTCAGGGATCGCAGGGCCACCATCCAGATCGGTCAAATCAAATCCGAGGAACTTACTTTGGGAGCGAGAGGGACCCCACAGGGGGCAGTTATCTCTCCTCTACTCTTCAATATTGCCATGGAGGGCCTCTCGGAGCGACTCGCTACGGTGCCCGGGGTTAACCATGCTCTCTACGCGGACGATATCACCGTGTGGTGCATGGGAGGCTCCGACGCCGGGGTAGAACAGGCACTTCAACTGGCACTAAGCATGACGGAAAACTTTCTGGGCGGTTCGGGCCTGAGTCTATCATCGGCCAAGTCTGAGCTTCTCCTGTACAGACCCACCCGAAAAGGGCTGAGGAACCTGACTTCTTTAGAGCAGATTGCCATAGCTTTATACACACGGGATGGGCAAAAAATTACCAGAGTGGACTCGATCAGGGTCCTTGGACTTCACCTGGAGTCTAAGGGTGGCAACTCACGGACTATAGCCCGCATCACCTCAAAGACAGAGAACGTGCTTAGGATCATACTCAGGGTCTCGAACCGCAGAGGTGGGCTGAGCGAGAGCAATCTCCTTCGACTCTATCATTCATTTCTGATGAGCCACATTAATTATGTCGCTTCGGCGTTGCACTGGTCCAAAAGGGAAGAGGCAAAAATTGACACACTAATGCGCAAAAGCATAAAGCGAGTTCTAGGCCTCCCTATCCACACCAGCACCGAGAAGCTCTTACAATTGGGCATGCATAACTCCCTCTCGGAGGTGATCGAGGCCCAGCAGATGGCTCAGGTCGTGCGACTATCGTCGTCGCGGGCTGGTAGGCGCATCCTGGAATCCATAGGCTGCGGCACTACGGAGACTAACCAGCGTAAAGTTACTTTACCACCCTCGATCAGAGGCACGTTTGCGGTAGCTCCACTTCCTCGTAATATCCACCCACAATACAATGTAGGGCGCCGCATAGCTCGGGCCCGTTCTTTATTGAAATCAGTTGCAAACAGTCCGGATCTCGCGACCTTTGTAGATGCAGCACAGTACGGCCGTTCTGATCGCTTCGCCGTGGTCTCGGTTGATCCCTAGTGGCACACTGCTATGCTCTGCCTCGGTTAGACAGGTTTCGGCAACTGTGGCTGAGCAAATCGCCATCGCCATAGCAATGAAGGACCCATCGCGTCCAAATGTATTTACAGACTCGCGTTCCGCAGCTAGGGCTTTCGCCTCGGGCTCGATCTCGCGGGAGGCAGCGGCCATCCTCGGCTGTGAGGGGGGCTGCTGGGTTTCACACCGTAACATGGTTCCCAGCCCGCATGGGGGCCAACGTACATCCCGATGTCCCCAACGCCAATGAGTTTGCCCGTGCGCGAGGTATCGTTCACCGCGGCGGTTCCGGCGGATTTGCAGGCGGGGACGCCGGAAGGTACAGGGATTCGCTACTCACTTTCCACGAGGTCATGACACATTATCATCTCTCTCGGAGGGTCTTTCCACTTCCTCATCCTAAACTTACTCGACCGCAATCATCGGCCTTCAGGATGCTCCAAACGGGGTCTTTCCCTTCGCGGGGCAGGTTCAGTCATTTCTTGCCCAACATGGAACCACATTGCCCGGACTGCGGAGAGGCGTATTGCTCATTAACTCATATGCTCTGGCAATGTCCTGTGTTACGTGACGCAGATTTTAACAAAGAAGAGGACTGGAAGGAAGCCCTAAACAGCGGTGACCTCTCGGTTCAACTTCGGGCTGTCCAGGGGGGCCTGCGACAGGGCGGAAGGCCACGGTCTTCCGGTCCCTACGTGGGAGCGGCCCGCGAATGCTACGGATTCCCCCCTAAAATGGGGTGTTACGACGCAGTTCCTCAGGACCTCAATAAAGTTCTCTGTCTGTCTGTCCTCTTCAAAACCATCTGTTTCTGTTTTATTCCTGACAATCCGTCCATCCACAGAAGACATTCGCGACCTAAAAATAACGATAATGGCAACTATTGCTCCATGCTCGCTCAATGTTGTGGTTACTCACTATACGTCAATTTGGCCACTTTTCGTGCTTCGTAGTTCCGACCTCACAAAAATAATGCAACATGTTTTTACAGATTAAGTTAGAACACGTGCTTGACTTTCATTCTGGAGAGTTTAAAGAAAATCGAAGATGGTGTTTTTTTTAAATGATCTTCAAAATATTGCATTTTGAGAGACATGTCCTCAGTTGAACATTTCTGGTTAACGTTTGAAGCCACTCTCACGTATTTCGTCCAGCACATTTGTCCACCAAACATATGGAAATGTTTTGAAAAACTTTGGGAAGTCTGGCGTTTATACTTGCGGAGGAAAAAAATCTTAAAATGTGAGCATTATTGAGCTTTGTGTCGATTTCGCAATTTTTTTTTCTTAACAGAAAAACATCAAAACTGCAAAGTAATAAATTTTTTTTCAACACAAACTATCCGTATTATGCGGAGAAAATTTTTCGGACCTACAGCTACAATAGTGTTTTTGTAGCGTCTCATCGAAATCCCATTTTTGCGAAATTCGAAAGAGGCGGTGGCGGCTCAGTGGAGACCTGTGAATTTTTTTAAAGAAGGTGAAATTTTTTCTCGCGAAACCAAAAGTGGTTTTGTGGTCCTGGGGACTCGGAAGACAAAATATATTTTTTTCAGCGAAATTAAAGGGGGGTCGGCGGACATGCACCCAATTTCTTATCTGAACACACCCTGTATGATATGTGCCATACCTCTGTCTTGTGGCGAGACCGCGCAATATGTAAACAATAATGTTGACAAAGGAGCACATATTGTTGCCCATCTTAAATGTTGCTGCAATTGTGTCCCGCGAGTTAATGAGAAGTTGATTCTCCGCAGAAGTAAGAACGAACACGCGCGGCTTACCTTGGAAGCGTACCACACGAAAAATAAAGCAGATGGTTCTATGAGTGATACTTCCATTACTTTGTACTAGGGGTGTGCGAATATTTGAGTTTCGAATTCGAATCGAATAATACTTAATCGAATTCGAATTCGATTCGACTTTCAAATAGCTTGTATTCGAAGTTTCGAATAATTCGACTGGACTAATATCTAAAGCACGACAAAGGCCAATGGTGCAACTTGGTTAGGGTGAAGTGGCCGAAACTAACGCTAACGTCGTTACAGAGCGCCCTCCGTTAAAACTTTCACGTATATACAAGTTCAAAAGTGATCGCATGTTTATTTTAAATGATATTATGTCATTTCCGCACGTCACGGCTCCAGCAGAAAAGGCCAGAGCGAAGTGTGGGAGACGCTCAAACTGCTTACGTCAAATAATAACCAGCACCGAGCGCAGACATAATAGTCAAGATGTTTAAAAATACTGCAAAGCGAATAGAGCTGCACTTTATCCGGATATCGCCAGAATGGCTTTGCGATATCTTCCCTTCCCTGCTACTGAGGCGCCCAGTGAGCGCATGTTTTCAACTGCAGAAAACACCGTAACATCACGACGAGAAAGTTGATGCCAGGTCAAGTGGAACAGCTTGTTTTCTGCATGACACATTGTAGTCATTCAATGGCAGTCACTCACCGCGTTATGTGGTTGGGGACATGAGCAGATTGCATTTCTTTGTTCTTTCATTCAATTTTCAACTAAATTATTGGTATTCGATATTCGATTCGATATTCGACATTTTTGGCCACTATTCCGCACTATTCGATTCGAATTCGATTCGAGATGAAATTTCATTATTCGCACACCCCTACTTTGTACCCATCTTAATATCAATTTATGTGTGTAGATCTTCGTTAACTTTATGTGATGTTACGTATGAAATATGCGGTTTTGTTACGTTTGCACATACGTGGTTTTGTGGTTCGTGTACTTATATGCGTTGTCACAAGAAAAATAAACCAGCTGTTCGTCAGCACCAATACTAGTCTCTTTTCTTCATTGTGGCCAGTCCTTGTCTGCGTTCTAGTCTTCATTTAATAAGTTATGTGTCAACGAGGCACCGCCAAAGCTTTCTTAAAACAAATTAGTCCTATTAAGATGATGTCATTGATGAAGCTCACAAAGCTTTCATGTGTATTCCTGGTGCATAGGCAGGAATTCCTGACTCGCTTCGTTTTTGAAGCTGAAAAGTTTCAACAGGCTTTTAAAACGCAACAATATCTCCAACCGAGATCCTTCTCAATGCAATGACTACACGGCCAGTCTTTGTATAAAAGGTAGCGAAGTGTTTATCATTTTTTTTATTACGACACTTATGGCCACATCGAAATATTATTTTTTTACATTTTCAAATGAGGAGTTAGGTGTTGAGATGAATTCGTTTAGGAAACACTGACTAGGCCGCTATATAGCCGTAGCTAACGTTGTTGTTTACGAATGCGCGCGTAAATACGAACAAAACAAAAGCACTCCGTAAACTTTACTACGGCGGCCTTTGTTCGCTACTGATATAGCTACGTGCACGCCAAATACGACTGTTATTTTGAGGGTTGTATTCGTGTTTTTAGGCGTTTGCAGCGTCTATTCCCCAATTGTGCTTTCATGGAACTGCTTGAAAGAGAGCATGTGCAAATCGTGCGCTGTGGGGTTATGGGCTTGCTTATGTCGTTCCCGTGTATGTTTTCTTGCTGCCGCATTACTTCCAGTTTCGATCTTATAACGACTATGGTTGTAACGCCTTTACTTTGGCTTACATCTTCGTTGAATACGATGGCGAGCTCAACTTACCTTTATGATCCGTAATCAACAGGGTTAGAGCTGCGACATAAATTGCTTTATTGATAATGTGAAAGGCCGCTTCCAGGTCACTCCTAATCCAGTTCATCACCCCCCCCCCCCCCCCCGGCGGACTGCGTCTGCAAACCCTCTAATCCCATAATTTCATCTTCCGTTCATGGTGGTGTGGCTTCCTTTATCAGTGTAGTGCGTTTCCTTCTTTTTTTTTCTCTAGCACTGACAATTTTGTTCTTATCATAGCATCTTACTTCGCGTTGCTATCTCTTGTCTGGTAATTGAGAAAGAAATCACATAATCTCAGCATGTTGGTAATACTCGTGGTGCGGGAATATATTCTAGGGCCACTTACACTAAATGTCGTCGACCGGAAAGGCGCCCGGACAACATTACACACGACAAAGAAGCATCTAATTTTGAGAAACGACCCCTTGCGAAAATGAAGAAATAAAGCTCATCTACATGGACGTAAAGGCTTAGCCCAGGGCGCAGCTAATCAACAACAGAGGCGATCTTCCAACAGTTGACATAGTCCTGTTCATAATATTGTTGTTTCCAAGAACGCTCCGCCCGGATATCTTGCGCCCAATTTGTCTGACAGTGAACTTGTACTGCAGCCATACTTTCAGTGCAACTATCCACGTGGTGCATGTTCCCAACGTCAGATTTTTCAGGGGTCGCACCGACCGGTTTCATCCGCATACCTTTGGGGACATAGATTTTTTTTGCGTTTTCAGGTTCAAGCATTACACTGCAAACTGTGCCACAATAAAAGAGGCATCGTCCATTCTCTTTAAATGGAATCCTGATTTGGCTACAGAAAACTCCACTGATAAGAACTAACACGTGAATTTGAAAACGATTCTTCAAAAGGTAATTAAAGTTCTATGCCTACTTTTTTCGTTTTCTATGAACCGGATGAATAATACTTTTATGTGTTTCTTGAATCTCGTTTTAAACAAGCAATGCGCTCTGTTAACGCGATAGCGTTAAAGAGCTCGTTTCGCAGAAATTCCGGCATTGGTGTCGGTGTTTGGCGTCGTTGATTGTGAGCAAAAAATCATCATATTGTCCGTGACCGAAAAAATCGAGAAAGATGCAAATAAGATACATAATAAAAAATTCCGGGTCCGAGTGAGGATCCAACCCAGGCTGTCTGGGTTGCAAGCAGGTGTTCTACCACACAGCCACGCGTATGCTTGGAAATACACTCAAAATAACTTCCTCTGCTTGAAAATGCAGTGAAAGTAACTCTTCCTTCACAAACACACGCGTTCTGAATACATACGTCGCAATACAACATGTAATATCCCAGTGATATTGGGTGGTACAAGCGTACATTGCCATGGGGCACCAGTACAAAAGACTATCATAATGACTTCACAGTTTAAAGCCGGCCACCCATTACAAAAGGCACACACCTTACTGCGCGTATTCCCTTAACACCACGTTGTGGGTGCATAGCAAGTATGCACTAAGTGGTTGAAGTACGAACTAGGGACAGTATATCGCTATCGTGTTCAACTCTCAAAGGCGAAGCTTAAAGGTAATCGTTTTTTTTTAACACGAAAGTGTTTTATGCCGGGGTCCACTAAGATTTCAGTGACGTATTTCCGTCACGGAAATGACGTCGAAAAAATACACATCATCAGAAGACAAAGAAAAAGTTCCGCCACCCGGAGTCGAACCTACGACCTCTCGGTCCACGACTACCGATGCCGGGCACGCTATCCATTGCGCCACGGTCTTTTTTGTTTCTTTATTATCCATTGCGCCACGGTCACATACTCTGTAGGCTTTACAAACGCGCTTTTTATATCTACCAATGTCCTGTCGCAGTGCTCTTCTTTAAGTGAAGTAATGCATCGTAACTGTGAAAGCCACAATTAGTTTCTTCAGAGCGTCGTTTCTACGCGTCCGTCCCATTCGGCGCGTTTCGAATAGGAAAAGTGCAATTTTGTTGACGCATTAACACAATGCCAGGTGGCGACCTTACCCCCCAGCGTCAACGTCACTCATAGCGTCCATCCATACCAAAGCTAGCTCTGCGACGCGCGAGTGCTTAGTGTGGCCGTAGCTCCGCGTTCCCAACTAACACTCGCCCCGCGAAACATCGCAGCCGGCCAACGGGGAAGACACGACGCGCGTTGCGTTTCCCTCTGGTCGGGCAGTACTTGCCGCGAGCAGGCGACCTCAGCCCAAATTCGGCGTCCAATCAGTGATGCTCTTCTGGCTGTCACACCTCTTTCTCTGATTCCGCTCTCACCGTGCAGATACCACAAGCATATATGACCACAAGGGTTTGTTTAATCATTGCTCATAGACGTTAGTCGTCGGGAAACAGATGTACCAGCAAGCGTCAACGTGGATTCATCCACGTTAAACGGTGCTATAAATATCAAACACCAATAGACATTGTGTAAGCTCTTTTATATCAATGTACAGTGAACATTCAACCACTTCTGTAAGGACCCACTTTCGTGCTATACCGATTCCTATGACAGAGGGATCAACCATGTTTTTTTGCAGCAGCGCGTGCTGAACGCAGAAAAAGTACACCGCTGCGTAGTATGTGCCATCAGTGAAACCATGTTTTTGAAGGCGTACGGAGCGCAAATTCAATCAACTTGTTTACTCCGAATCTCCATCTTCCCCGTCGTGTCAGGGGTACCTCACGTGAGCGGCCCACTTCTCCGAAGTTGCGATTCCGTTAACTTCGAACGAAACCGTCTGCCAGAAGAAATGCGCATCAGGTTAGACTCAAGATTTCAGCCAACTGAATAATTCTGGACTTCAATAGTGAATTCATCGTAAAGTGAACTAACAACCCGAATGTGTCACTGAAAAGTCCACCGGGCCTAGAAATTGCATTAGTGCATAACTTCCTCTAATCTTCCTCATAATTCATTATAGCGTCGTCAAAATTTGCGTAAGAAATTTTACAGAAGCAGTTCCCACTAAAGGCAAACACTTTTAAAAAGGAAACAAAAACAGCGTACGTGCAGATGAGCAAACACAGGATAGTGCTGGTATGCATTTCAGAAAAAAAGTATTCTTAGTGAAGGTTTCTTTTTTTTTTAATTTTTTGCAAGCTTCGATTGATCATTTCGTCAAAGGAAGTTCGATCAGAATTTAATAAATGGCGGAAATTATTATGGCACCCGGCTGACGGGGACCGCCGAGGCCCCGACCTATAAAATCAAGGCATCGCCCTCTACCCGCTATGTTGTGCGGTAATGGCCTCTTAAATGTACACCAACGTGCAAATGTAGTTCCCATTGCCGGATGGTTGTCTTGATTAGAACGTGCGCGTGCCATTTGTCGCAGTGGCTGCGTTGACGGGCTTTTTTTTTTTACTCATTTGCATATGTCCGTAAATTTCCTCGTTTGCATTCGGAGCAATTGCCCAGCGCGAACCGGCTTCTTTTTCACGTTGTCTCACCTGCACTGATAATTTTTATCTTTTCTTTGTAATCTGTGAATGTCAAACGCCTTTTCTTGTTTCCAGAGCGGTTACCGCCTTTGTTAGAAGGCAAGAAAAGCAAATGAAGTTTTTCGTTTAATGCAGAGCGGGTTTCTCGTAGCCATTCATTCTATCGTCGTATCTTCATTTCCAGGCATATATTAAAATTCCTCCGTGGTCCCGAGGAGCAGCAACAACCTTGCTCCGAATGTTCCTATCTCTCCATGGAATGCGACAGCAGCCGCACAACCTCGAGTTCCGGGAATTGATAGCATGGTGTACGAGGATTGGACGTCATTGCTGTACAGCGCAAGTGATAGTAGAGGCGAGAGTAGGACAGGCATGCTGTCAGCACGTTGTGAGAACCTTACTCGTATTTCTGCGTTTTTTTTTCGTCAATAAACGGCACTAAAATAATACACGCATGCATTCAGCATGACGTGGTTAGTGCTCCAAACTGTGAGTAGCATAAATAAAGCAAGCATTCATACAGACACGCGCAAGCGCGTAGAGGTGCGTATTAAAGATCCCAATAGAATTACCACAGATGTCAACTGTGTGATACGCTGGTGCCACCGTTACGGTGTTTTAGGATTCCCATTTATTTGTTCAGAGTGGGACAATAAGAGTGGCAAGAATAACGAAAGAAATCAATAAAGTTTACAAAGAAAATAAGGCTATGGACTTTATCGGGGGGGGGGGGGGGGGGGGCTCTGGCTCCCCTAAATATTAGTGCCTCAGAACTTCAATAAAGTTCTTGTCATGTCATGGTGTAACACAGGAAACGCAGTTACTGGCAAGGTGTCGACACGAAACGGAACCCAAACCAAATTATAACCGGAACTGTACCCAACCCGAAGCGACATTCTCAGAACGTTCCGGAGCCCGAACCGAAGCTGCACCTTGAAAGCAAGGAAGGTGAGAATATTTGAAAATTTTAGATGTGAAGCATCTTATGGCGAAGCTTAATCCGGTGGTGGTGTGCGGCGTGACCTCCCTTACTGCGCATGCGCAAACCCTTTGAAAAAAAAATAAAAATAAAAAACCTCCTCTCCCCCTCTAGGCAACCCTCCCCGCGGCATCCACACCCTCACTGCGCATGCGCCGCCCCTCCTCTCTCCCCCTCCTATGCTCCCCCCCTCTATCCTCTAGGCATCCCTGCCCACGCTCCCACTGCGCATGCGCGTCCCCCCCCTCTCTCACCTCTCCTACGCTCCCCCCTCTCTCCTCTAGGCATCCCTGCCCACAGCGCCCACACCCTACTGCGCATGCGCGTCCCCCCCCCCCCTCTCTCTCCTCTCCTACGCTCCCCCCCTCTCTCGCCAAACGACGCAGACGCAGGCAGCGTCTGCTAGCGAGTTTCTTGGTTGAAAAAGCCGACTGCTCGCGCTGCACAACCGTTCACTGTCCATCCCGTATATATGGCAATGGATCTTGACCTCCAATGTGGTGCCGGTGGGAGATTTCTCCTGTGCGTTGTTGAACAATAAAAATTCGCAGCGTGCGCGTTAACTAAAAGCGCACTGCGGGTCTCTGTGTCCAGTCGGAGTCTTCTGTCTCTCATTGCCCATTAGCAGCGATTGGCATGTTCCAGCAGGAAACACTGGTCCATCACTGCGTGCTTTGCGCCTCCTCAGTTTTCTCTCCTGCGCAACGCTGCGATAGCGCCAGCGTCAACGCCACCGCCAGTGTAAGCGTTAGCGCCCGCTGCTTCACATCTACACATGGTTCCATTTAGCGGGAGATGGTGTAATTTTTTAATACGCCCACCGTGGTAGCCAGTGTTGTCGGTAACGCGTTACAAGTAACAGCGTTACCGGTTACGCGTTGCTTTGACGGTAACTTAGTAACGTACATGTTACTATTACGGAACTGTAACTGGTAACGTATTTACGTTAACATTTTTCGGTAAGGTTAGGCCTCGCGTTACTCGTTACTTTTTATTCCAATCATTCCGGGGCTTTTATACTAAACTTCGTCTTATAGGCGCCACTTGCCGAGAGCTCACCCCGGCGTTCTTTTGCCGCAGCCCATCAATCGTTCACAATAAGAAAAACATTCAATACGGCCGTCGAGCGCCCATGTATAGAGCGTAAGTGCTTACGTATCTATGAAGAAACGAGGCAAGCAGTGGACAGCTTGGAAATGGTGTTGTTTCTTAAATTCTACAGCAAGTTGTAGTTATTAGAAAGTTGTCCCTGCAGTACTCCATCGCCTTTACCAACTTTGATTTCAAAACGAAATTTGCTTCTTTCTATCTGCAACTCTGACTGTATATACGTTTGCAGTTACTGAATTTCTCAGCGAACGAGGCTGACGTCAGACACTCTCACATGAGCACTCGCTATTTTCACAATTATACAAGTAAAAGGGGAAAAAAGCTGTATACATGCGCAAGTACTTTTCCTCCGGAACTAAGCTGTTTATGCATTTCTTTGTGGCAAGTGGCTAGAAAGTTTGAGCATCTGTATTGTTAGTGAAATCACAACATCAAAATTACGGCAAATTTAAGTTGGTGGTTGAGTAATCTTTTCTTTGCGGACAGCGTTGATGACGAAATATCGTTTTGTGTATAATGCCACCTTGAAATAATGGCTTTACCATGGTCCGCAGGCTTACTAGCCATCTCAGGCAACTTCATGGGGCACTGTAAAAGTGAGTTTTTGATTAAGGGCACCTAAAGTTTTGGCACCTTAAGCAAATAGCACCAGGGCCACTGCGCACGCGCGAAACCCAGAGTGTGGGTTTTGCGCTGGCGGCGCTATTTCTCAATTTTATCGGGAGCCTGAAGACCTGCCCCGAAATCTTTGCGTCAAACAAAAATGGTAGCACCGTCGGAAGCGACGTCTCTCGGCTAAGACCAAATTGACGAGATTTTGGAGCGATGAATGACATTGTGAATTAAATAATGTTGGTATAGGATATCGCTTCCCTATATTTCACACGTATAAGAAATATAAATTACCCCATATCTTAAGGTTATGTGTCGATTTGAGAGCTCGTAGGCTTACGCAGTTAGGATGGTTAGAAGTTGGCTTGTATTGGCTGATGATGGCAAGGATGCCCATTCTTTCAATCGAAGATTACGAGCTGCTCCTTACCACAACTCCTAGCAGATAAAATTTTGAAGAATACGTGCGCCGGAAGTAATATTCTGTTCCCGCTTTCAATTATACATGAAACAAATTTACATGTGTATTTTTGATCCCACAACTATGCCTAAGGGCAGGCTTGCGAAGCCAAAAAAGTTTATTCAGCGTATTTGGTTTTTCTCGTCGCTGTGGCACTGCAAGCGCAAGACGAAAACACTAAGCCTAAATTCTATACGAAAACGCTTACCTGGTGCTTTTCCTTAAGCCAACTCACGCAAAGCGATCTGGGACGCCACACTTTTCGGGCCCTATTCGAAAACTCTCTAATATTGCTAAGGTAAGGCACCTCTGTTGAAAGTATTACAGAGCCGTAGAATCGCGTACGCTAAAATAGCGTTCGCCCGCTATTTCCGTCACTTAACGGTGGCCCGCAAGAAGATAGCAGCGGTAGCAAACGCTATTACGTAAAGCTTTGTATACGCTATTCTAAAACTCCCTATTGTCTCCAAACCACTAATTTATGTAAAATCGCTGTTTAGGATAGAAGCTTTATGGATGGGTGGGTGTTCAAACTTTGCTGAGAGTCCTGAGAGACGTCACTAGCGCGCAGTGGGCTCCTCCCACGTTTAGACGGGAAGGCTAAGCTTCATTTGGAATATAAATATGAGCTTCGTGACATTGTTCCTGCAGGCTCCTGCAGCGAAGACGCTGTGATTTAAATTTTTTTATTTCGAAGTAATGGTAGAAGTAACGTGCGCTACTTTGTTTTCGATAACGCTAACGGTAATGCATTACCTTTTTTCGTAAGTAACGTAGGGCCGTAACTCGTTCTTTTTTTTGCGTAACGAGTAACGTATTTAGTTACTTTTTTCGGTAATGCCTACAACACTGGTGGTAGCTTAGCACGTAGGGTATCGCGATGCAAAGCTCGACGGCGTGGGTCGATTCTCGGCCACGGTGGCTGCATTCTGATGTGAGAGAAATGCAAAGAACACCTACGTTTATTGATTTAGGTACAGGTTAAAGAACCCTAGGTGGTCCAAATTTCCGAAGCTCCCCACTACGGCGTCTCTCATAATCATATAGTGGTTTTCGAACGTAGAACACTGCTAAACGCCGGGCGTAAAACCACATGTTTTGTAAATACATCAGTAAAATGACTACGTCGAATATTCCCTAATCAATATTTATATGCCTCCCTCTCACCACCTCTAGCCCCCCCCCCCCCCCAAAAAAAAAAAAAGAAAGAAAAAAATAGAACGAGGAACCTTACAATGTGCCAGTGGCACGAAGCATGAGGGAGGAGGTCTTCTCTTCTTTCAGAAGTGTTGATACATCGTACAAAGGGTGCCGCACCAGTGAACACGGCACTCACTTAATTTTTCTACGGGATAACTTATAATGAGTACATTAACAAAAGTACATTCAATGTATCCCACCCTAATGGCAAGCCTTGTGTATAATTTGTTTGAAAAAAGGAGTGACGGCGATCTTTAATTCCCGTCTGCAGCTTATTAAAATGTACGCGTGGCCGCAGACGGGAAAAGGTTAGGTGAAAAGACAAATTGACAAAATCTACGTGCATTAAATGGAATCAGCTCGCCAGCCCACGCTGGGTGGAGAGCACTGAAAGGGACCTTCTTTCGTTTGTGGACATAGGGTAGGTTGATAATGATGATCGTTAAGATGATTATGATGAAACTGACCTGTTTAATATTCGATTCGATATTTCGAGGAGAGTTTTCGTTTTGTCTTATTCGTATTTAATTGCTATTAAAAAATATTAATATTCTCACACCCCGAAAAAAGTAATAACGGATATGGTTTCACCACGAAACGGCTCACACGTATAGGGCAAACACAGAAGTAGAATCGATGAAGCTGTTTCTTTGTGACAAGGCGTTTTTGGTGGCATAGCTATAAGTGGTGAACTTTTCAATAAACATTCAGTTGGCAGTACAGCGCTAGTCGTGTTGTGTGTGTTCCTTGTTGTCGTTCGTTTTTTCGCGCTGCTTCTATTTATCCGCGATGAAGCTATTCTTCGTCGGCAACCTCCACGAGCGCGTGGCGACAGCTCATGAGTAACGTTGGCGGAAATATATAAATATGTAAGACCAGTTCCTAGCTCAGCCGTTAAATCATCTGGGTATTATTAAAAGCAAAACCATAAAATGAGGAACCCACATGCACACAGTGTCTTCGAAATGCAATAATAGAAGGAGAAATGATTTCGCAAGTATGTTTTTTATCAGAGGAGCTGTCAGAACTTGGAGTAGTGCCTTTTGTCAACTGCACAAAACTGGCGAAGACGGTTGGGGAGGAGCTAAGGGAGGAGGAAATCCGAGTATAGATGTACAATGCAATGGTGGGAGATGTGGATGCATAGTAAAGCTATGCGGTAGGAAGACATCGCAATAGCCTGAGCACACGTCTATACTTGCAATGAGGCCTCCGACCATCAACCACGTGATACCCTTTACGTCGCACTGTGTTTTTTTTTTCTTATAAGCCAAGCACCGTTTCTGAGCTTGCCAGAAGCTGCCTTGATTGCCGCGGAATGAAGTTGTGAACATTGTGTCGGCCTCTGGCGCCTTTAGCAACCTACGAACTCAAGAGCACTACTTTACCACTAGAAATGAAAAATTCGGGAACACAGGGCGCCGCTGGAGCAAACGTTTATGAATACAGCAGAAATTCTCTTTTGCGATGCTGCCAGAGGCAACCGAAAGAGACAAGTCCGCTGGTCCAAACGCTGTCCGCAGCGGCACCCCAGATTGCATGAGTTCTTCATTTTTTTCAAGCTTCCATCTTTTTCTAAACTTCTGCTTATTTTACTGCCAGGATATTAAGACAAATTTGAAGAGATGATCCATTTCTCTTGGTAAAATTGTGCCTTCCGCTTGGATATATTTCTGTTATTAATGAATAAAATCCCACGACAACATAAGCTGGCGACTAAAGCTCTCAAATTCGTATGAGATAATGGAATTTTATGGACGAGCCAGATGGTTATTGCGAGCTGATTATGCCGCCGAGTTGGGCGAGGCCGGCCAATCACTCTAGCATGTAACCCTTCTTTGAAATGATCCTTGCATGAGCACTTACTTTGGCGTTGGTAATTCGAAGCAAATTAAGGGGCGCGCCTGACATCACGATAACATCATGCGTTCCGCTGATTGCTTATCGCTGCTGTAAATTGTAGCATGCAGCAAAAGCAAGTGGAATGCAAGCATAGTAGTCCGCCGTCGGGGCTTGGTGACCGCACTAAAGCGAAACACCTTTTGAGATTGCTGTAGTTGCCGCGTTACACGCAGAATCACATCCGGCGCATGCAGCGTCGAGGGAGCGGTGAATACTTTTGAAGAGATAGAGTGAACCGAAACGAGGGAAGGGTTTATCGCGTGTCAGCGTTAGGATGAGGGAGGGGGGATAACGTTGGCGCAAGCCAAAGTCTTAGTTCTCCGGAATCTTCAAGTCGTTATACACGTGTAGCTTACTCAGCGCATTAGCGACACCCTGTATTAACATTGCTGAGACGTACAGCCGCACGCCTTTCACACATTTAACTTCTACGAGTTCAAGACAACGACGAAAGAAGAGCCACAACAAACGTAACGAGTGGTCTGACATATCATAGTGCTATTTTAAAATGTACTCAACTACGTTATTTTTGCACCTCGTATTCACCCTCGCAGGGGCGTACTACGAAACACGAAGGGAGCCGCTTTCTTCGACTCCTCAAAAGATGCAACTATCAAAACTAAAATCCTGCATGTTCTCAATATTAGGGGGATTCCCTAAAGCGAAGTTTTCAAGCTTTCCCATCTGGGCCAGAATAAATGTCTTAAGAACAAAGTAACATTGCCAAACCGAGAAAGCTGACAATTGCCAACCCACATTGGTACCCTCGTTGGTGAAAATGGAGTGTTGACATAGCGCTAAATCTGAGAATGCAGCATTCGTCGGGACATGGGGCACCGGCGGCGATGTCGAGCAGCTCCAAGCTATCACAGCGATGAAGGTCGTCGTCTGTGGAAATGCACGCACCGCACTGCGATGATTGTCACAAACGTCTGGAATTCTCGCTCGAGCGCCTCTTCGTCAAAGGAAGAGCGCCGTCATGTTGGGGGTGAATCTTCCCACTTCCGGGTTTTGGAGAACGGCGCCTACGGGTCCTTCTTCCACCTGTGGCAAAAGGGCCCGTGTCGAAGAAGTGCGCCTCTGGCGCAACTAACGGGACAATTTCCGATAGTGCAATTAACGGAACAACCTTCTCAGTAAAGCAGGTCTGTGTAAAATAAATGTAGGCTTTCTGTCAATTCACCGGAGTTCTTTACTGATTCGGGTGATATGGTTTACTTGTAAGTTTCAATGCGCCGCAGCATTATTCATAATATTATGCTGCACTTGTTGTCTTTCCGGAGCATCAGCATTCTTGGAATAAAATGTATTCCAATATCTGTGTCTGTATTCAGGGATACTTTTTATGTCTTCTCCTCGATGTATCTCCGAAATACCCGTAATGTATCTCAGTATATGTATTTTAGGCTTCCGGAGTATATATTTCGATATATACTCCGGGGTACTTTTTTGAGTATCTCTGCCCAGCCCTGGCTGCACCACCGGGCACCCTCGTCCTCTACCGAAGCTTGCGAGACCATCAGCGGCACCCCGTAGACTTTTATACGAGTACCACGTGCTAGCGTGGTCCGCACTGAGCTTTTTATTGTGCCTTTTTGTAACCGTTTCTTTTTTATTATAACCAGCATTACATTTCACCATAACAGCGTGCGCTGCGTCGCACGAAAAATTCCGAAGCAGGAGACCGATCTTTCTCATATTTTTTTCTTTGTGTTTCTTGTAGTGCCCATCTTATCGAATTACTTTATTAAGATACTCCGTTGCCTTTACTTATACATGTAATTGTTCGTCCAGTACAGGGGTCTCAAACTCTCATCAGCTACCGGGCCGCAGTCACGACATTTAGTCCCGCAAGGGCAAGGGGAGTAAAATGTTAGCACGGGGAAGGGGGTGTCGAACAATGAAAGAAGTTTTTCCCATATTTCCCACATGTCATACGTGGCTCACTTCTGACAGGGATCTGACGTCAGGATTCGAGGATCATATCAATACCGATCTCCACAATGTCTAAAATCTGAACTGAAGTATAGAGTTCTTGTGCCGCGGTTATGTTCAGTTGACGATGTGGGGCGCCTCACGCAAAAAAAAAAGAAATGCTTAAGACCAGTCATGTCTGCGTAGCTCACCCCAACAAAGCGTTATTAATCACAATAGGCAAGAAAATAATGAGAGCACCAATTAACAATTTAACGAGCAGCCGCAAAACAAAAACTATGGGACGTATACTATCATGTTCTGGCCAGGTGCCACTAGCTAAAGGTCGACGGGTGGCAAACACGCGGCCCGCAGGCCGCGTGTTTGAGAACCCTAGTCTAGTACATAGCTTTTCTTGTTGTTGCTCCTTTTATCGCGCTTTGCCCGCCTAGTTCACCGTGAATCTTTTGCCATTGCCCTTGCTGTAATTGAACGATTGTTTGTTCCTTATAATAGGTGTCCGCGTCTGCTCAATGAATGCATCAGTCATCATGAGCATCACAACACGTGAAACTACGCATGGATCGGTCGGCCAACAAAAATTTGAAATGTACCACTTCGAGGCCTTTCAGGTGTCGCAGGCTAAAGCGTAAAGTGGAGGCCTGCAAGATGCCGTTGTTCGAGCGGCGGGGCCTCATCGAAGTGCATGACAATGTGAAAGAATGGAACAGAGTAGATGATGATAAATGGTGCTTTATGGCGCAATGGCCACTGATGGCCAAAGAGCGCCAGTACATGATATGGAATGTGAACGATGATGGTGCTAAGTGGCTGCATGGGGGCCTAAAATTCTGTGCAATAAAGTGCGTAAAATATAAAGTTGTTAAAATCATGGGACTGAAATGAGTGAGGATAATGAGAATGAGTGGCGAGAGGTCGTACAAGTAACACTGTAAAACTAATGAAATTGCACGAATGCCTCGTCAATTCCCTTGAGACCAAGGGCTGGGAGGCAGTTGCATTCTATAGTGCAAATACCGCAACAGCAGCCTCTTTTGAGAGGCCGTGCTACGGATTACCTGGACATATGACATTGAAAATATCCACATCTTTTAAAAACTGTAAAAGTGTTTCGTGTTTAATGAGCGGTTCTCTACCTAAAAACATTAAATAATGGAAAGGAATTTGCTGCTTGTAAAGTAATGGGAAATGCTTTCTTCTATACGGCTCTAGTTCTGCGCATTGTAGGAGTATGTGCAACACTGTCAGTGGCTCACCACATCTATCACAGCTGGGCGAGTCACCTCCGGACAAAAGGTGTGCGTGTGTACTGTACGTGTGCCCTATTCTTAATCTGCAGAGTGTGACTTCTGTACGACGTGTTTTTGATGTTGGTGGCCAGTTACCGAGGTCTGGCTTAACCATGTGCAGTTTGTTCTGTGTTTGACTGTCCCATAGATGCTGCCAATGTGACTTGAGTGCTTTCCTCAGGAAGGGCTTGAGGTCCAGGACGGAGACCTCCCTGGGCGTGTCAGAACCGTCTGCATGGATAGATGTGGCTAGCCGGTCAGCTAGTTCATTTCCCTCGATACCTCGGTGCCCAGGCACCCAGCACACTACAACGTTCCGCTGGGACGAATAGATGGTACATAAAAGTGAATAGAGCCGTACGATTACTGGATTTTTGTGTTTTTTCACAGTGTTCAGTGCTTTGACGATGCTTAAAGAGTCCGTGTATATAACTGCCTTGGGCATGATTGATTGTTTAATGTGCTTGACAGCCATTAACATCGCGTAGGCCTCTGCGGTAAAAATGCTTGCATTTGGATGCAGTATGCCAGCCTCTGACAGGGATGGACCGACCGCTGCGTAAGATACGCCAACATGGGACTTTGATGCGTCTGTGAAGAATTCAGGACAAGAATATTTCTGTTGCAGTTCAAGAAAGTGCATGCGGATATGTGCAGCAGGCGCGTGCTTCGTAACTTCTATAAAAGACAAATCACAGTTTATAAGCTGCCATTCCCAGGGCGGGAGCTCTTCAACAGGAGCCATCAGCTGGGGTTCGAGAAGTGGGACGTTCATTTCCTCAGCAAGAGCTCTTACACGCAGAGAGTAGGGCTCTCTCATCGCAGGACGGTTATGGAACAAAGCAGAACCAGACAGATCGTTTACAGCATGATATGCAGGATGTTTATCATTTGCATTTACTTTTAGGAAATACGCGAACGATAAATATGATCTTTGCAACTGCAACGACCATTCGTTTGCTTCTACGTAAAGGCTTTGTATTGGACTTGTCCTGAAGGCACCTGTAGAGAGGCGGATGCCTAGATGGTGGACCGGATCCAACATCTTCAAAGCGCTTGGTGTCGCGGACTGATAGACTATGGCCCCATAGTCTATGCGTGTAAGTATAAGGCTATTGTATAGATTCATGAGGCATTTTCTGTCACTGCCCCAGTTAGTGCGGGACAAAACCTTTCGGATATTCATTGTTTTCATGCACTTGTTTCGAATATCTTTGATGTGCGATACAAATGTTAGTTTCGTGTCTAGTATGACTCCTAGAAATTTATGTTCCGTATTTACAGGCAGACGATGGCCCTTCAGGTGACTATCAGGATCGCGATGTAGGCCTCTCCTCCTGGAGAAAAGGACGCAGGTGCTCTTTTGTGGGTTGAGGCTGAAGTCATATTCGTCTGCCCATTTCGAGACCTTATTGAGACCAAGTTGTACTTGCCTCTCGCATATTGCGAGGTTGCACGGTTTAAAACCTATCTGGATATCATCTACGTTTGTCGAGTAGAACATAGTGCGTGGGATACATAGACGTACGGAATTCATTTTGATAAGAAAAAGCGTGCAGCTGAGCACACCGCCCTGTGGTACCCCTGTTTCCTAGACAAACTTTCGTCACAGGACGTTGCCCAGTCGAACACGGAAAGTTCACTTCGACAAGTAGCTTTCTATTACGTTCAGCATTTGACCCCGAGTACCCAGTTCGGAGAGGTCTCTCAGTATTCCAAATCGCCAGGTAGTATCGTACGCTTTTTCCATGTCTAGAAACACAGAAAGAAAGAATTGCTTGTGAATGAAAGCGTCACGAATATGTGTTTCGATCCGTATGAGGTGATCAGTGGTGCACCGTCCCTCTCGAAAGCCACACTGATGTGGATCGAGCAGGCACTTTGATTCAAGGAAATGAATTAACCGACGGTTTATCACTTTCTCAAAAAAGCTTACAGAGGCAACTTGTCAGAGCTATAGGTCTGTAGCTCGAAACAGAGGATGGATCCTTGCCCTGTTTCAAGATAGGAAGTACAATAGCCTCTTTCCACGAAGCAGGAATCACGCCTGAAAACCATATAACATTGTATAGGGAAAGGAGGGTTTTCTGTGTTTCGAGGGGTAGATGCACTAACATTTCATATACTACCCGGTCGGAGCCTGCGGAGGATTTGTTGCAGCAATTTAGCGATGCCTGCAACTCAGCTAAGCAGAAAGGTTTATTGTACTCTTCGTAGTTTCCACATTTGCGTTCTAGTTTCTGCCCTCTATTCTTGCTTTATAGCGTTGGAAACTTTCAGAATAGTGCAACGAGCTGGAGACGTGCTCGAAGTGGGCGCCCAAGAAGTTTGCTTGGTCCTCCAGCGTTTCGCCCTGCATATTAGTCAAAGAAAGTGGTTGTGTTTCTCGTCTATGTATCCTATTAACCCTGTTCCAGACTTTGCCTTCGTCTGTATACGAGTTGATTCCTGACAGGAACTTTTGCCAGCTTTCTCTTCGAGCCTGCCGGCGTGTCCTCCTTCCTTGGGATTTTATATTTTTAAAATTCGTTAGGTTCTCCGCTGTCGGAGAATCCCGGAGCAACCTCCACGCTTTGTTTTGCTTGTTCCGCGCTTTCTTGCATTCGTCGTTCCACCAGGGAACACGTTTAGAACCTGAGCTGCTAGCTTCGGGAATACATTGACATGCAGCATCAATTAGAAGAGCTGTAAAATACTTCACGACATCCTCTATCGACAGTCCGGACATCTCAGCCCACGTCACGTGAGTAATGGTTCGGAACCGTTCCCAATCGGCTGAGTCGAGCTTCCACCGAGGAGCCTGTGGAAGAGGGTTGTTTTGGTTCGGCGCACTGAGGATGATCGGGAAATGGTCACTTCCATAAGGGTTTTTCAGAACATTCCATTTCAAATAGGGTAAAAGCAACGGCGATGAAATGGTAAGATCTATAGAGGAGTATGAATTGTTTGCGAGGCTAAAATATGTGGGCTCCTTCGTATTAAAAAGACATAACTTTGAGGAAAACAGGAGCTGTTCAATGAGACGTCCTCGAGCGTCGCAGCGAGAGTCGCCCCAAAGAACATTGTGTGCATTAAAATCCCCGAGGAGCAGCCAGGGCTCTGGGAGCTCGTCTATTAATGATTGTAGGTCCCTTTTGTGGAGCTGGTGATGAGGTGGTATATACAGTGAGCAAATGGTAATGAGTCGATTTAAAATAACGGCTCGGATGGCAACTGCCTCAAGGGATGTTTGAAGTGTTAGATGGGTACACGCTACACTTCTGTTTACTATAATAGCTACGCCACCTGATGACGCCACAACATCATCGCGGTCCTTTCGGAAAATGGCGTATTGACGTAGAAAGTTAGTGTTTTTGGATTTTAGGTGTGTCTCCTGTACACACAGCACTTTTGGATTGTACTTGTGGAGGAGTTCTTGGATGTCATCGAGGTTCCTAAGAAGACCTCTTATGTTCCATTGTATTATTTGTGGATCCATATTGTACATGAGATAGTGCTGTGTGTACTGTAGGAGATTGGTGAGTGTTCATTTGTATTATTCTCGTTCACGAGACAGGACCGCCGCCCGGTCTCGTGATGAGTTGTTTTGCTTTCTTGGCACGGTCAAAAGAGCCGCGCCGTTCTTCAGGCACCAGAGGTGCCAACGTCGTGTCCATTGCCTCTTGCGAGGCACTGGATGCCCGTACGCGCGAGCTGACAGTTCGGGTTTGAGGCCTGGCCTGGTGCGACGAGGCCTTGAGACCCGACGACCCTGGGGTCGCGGGGCTCTGTTCGCAAGTTGGCGGAGTAGCCTCAACTACTGCCGCCTTGGGGGCAGGTGCCATAGCCGGCGGTCCGCTCAGGACGGGCCGGGCAAGTGGCGGAGCCCGGTGCGACGCTGCCCCCCTGACGCGCCGCATCCGCATAAGTCGTGCCATAGAATGGTGCGCATCTCTTTCTGGCTTCCCTGAAAGAGATGTTTTCTCTCACTTTCAATGAAATAATGTCCTTTTCTTTCTTCCACGCAACACAGGACCGTGAGTACGCGGGGTGGTCATCACCGCAGTTAACACAGAGAGCTGGAGCCTCACATTTGTCTGACATGTGGTCCTTAGAGGCACACCTGGCACAAGTGGGTTGTCCTTTGCATGTTAGGGAACTGTGGCCATACCTCTGACAGTTAAAGCATCTTCGTGGATTAGGAATGTACGGACGAACTGTTAGTTTCGTGTAGCCTGTTTCTATGGTCTCTGGTAGTTCGCTTGATCCGAATGTCAGTATTATGTGCTTGGTTGGTTTCTCTACGTTGTCCCTTCTTATTTTGATTCTTTGTACATTGACGACGTTTTGTTGTTTCCATCCTTCAAGCAGTTCAGGTTCAGAGAGGTTCAGGAGATCTTCATCTGAGACGACACCACGAACGGTGTTCATGGACCTATGTGGGGTAACTGTGACAGGGATGCTTCCGAATGATGTCAGGTTGGAAAGATTTTCATGCTGTTTTCTGTCTTTGACCTCAAGGAGAAGATCGCCACTGGCCATCCTAGACACCTTGTAACCTGGTCCAAGTTTTTCCGTCAAGCTTTTTGCCACCAGGAATGGTGAGATGGTTCTAGCTTTTTCATCTGACAGCTCGCTGTGAATAACATGGTACTTGGGAAAATGCTCATGCGTCTTGGAAAAAAGTTGGAGGGGTGCTTCTGTGCGTGCCCTTTTCAGGGTACGATCGGATTTGGAAAAGGATGTGCTTAACATAGCATGCGTATTATGTTTCGGCAGCGGTGCCAACCGCCCACCACCGAGCCCAACAAGGGGACGCGACAGGAGATGTGCAAGGACAAGTCTGCCGGCGCCAGCCGTACACCACCGCTATAACCATATATGGTGAGCCAAGACTGGTCATCCACACAAGGTTAACCCTTGCCGCCAGAAAAAAAGGAAGTAAACAGAAGTGAGGAGAAGACAGGAAAGATGAAAAGTGAGAGACAAAGACGAAGGCGCAGGGAGAGAGACAGGAAAAGGCGACTGCCGATTTCCCCTGGGTGGGTCAGCCCAGGGGTGCCGTCTACGTGAAGCCGGGGCCAAAGGGGTGTGTTGCCTCTGCCGGGGGGGGCCTTAAAGGTCCAAACACCCGGCGTCGGCTCAACCCCCCAGGATTCCCTTTTCCCCGGACACGGCTCAGCCACGCACGGCTAGGCGTGGGAGGGAGTCGAAACCTCCCCGTTAGCTCGGGTCTGTGGTGTCGCTACACACCAAACGCCTGCTTGCGCAGACGCCCCTGCGGGGAATGGAACAGAGTAGAAAAGAGCGCTACCGAAGCGCTCTTTTCCTAGTCCCGTTTTTTCCAATTTTTTCTAAGTTCGCGCGCTGTGAAATTCCCCATCACGAACACAGACCAACTAGCCTAAGCTACTACACTTGTCACAATGAGGTATGGTTGAAATGAGGCCAACTCTCATGACGTTAACTTACAGCAAACAACCTATCGGGCAGAGGGAAGGCTGCGTCTGCAACCTTCTCTCTGCCATATTGTAAGCCATTGCAATTGGTGCTCATGGGTTGTGGTCCTCCGCAACACGGAGGATTTTCCTGCACATGATGGTAGCAAGGGTTCAAGCGAGACCAAAAAAGCACTTTACGTTTCAGCACCGAAATCCCAGTGTGTAAGCATATCCTCATCAAACTGACTCAAGTAGAAGTCATGATTCTACAAGACGATAAAGATAAGCGTATTTCTGTTTAACTGACTCGCGAAAACATCAACTAATGCTGTTTGTCTTGGTTGTTTCTTGGTGTTCTGTTGACTTTTCTAGTGCTCTCCATATATACGATTGCTAGCCATTCTATTACTCATCCGAAGGTACGAAAAAGCCACACACTCTCTTTTGCATTCGTTTATGACAATTGGTAGGCGAGATCATCTTGTTCTTCTTGTGTTTATTTTTTTCAGTCTATTAAACTGATTCAGAAAGTCTATTACATTGATAAAAAAAATGTGCAGATGTCAAATCAAGATATTTAAGGATGACTACATCACCGATTGCAGTATCGTGCAACCCATTAACTTAATTAAGCAGACCAGACAAGTTAGGAAGCATGCATTGGTACAACATTGTCAAGCAAAAATCCGTGCCACTCAATTAAGGCTGATATAAATTAAGGCCTATAAGTATGTAGCAAATGCCAAACGTCTAGGTACCCGTGACGGACAAGTTTAAATCCGTAGACACTTAGCGCTGACCTCGAACGGATATGTATATTTATTATGAAAGAAAAGAATTAAACTGCGTCTCACCTAACCTGTTCTCGATGTGAATGGAAAGAAATCCTATATAATCAAGAACGTTTTATGAAGGCCGCGTTAGCCAGACTTTAAATCTGGCACACGTAGCGCACGCACATAACTACCCAGTCGCAAACAATGAAGAACTGCCAATGTGCTCGCAGAACAATTGGCTGTGCTGTACATTCTAATTACATGGCAACATGTTGAAACACAAAGACGTATAAATGCTCCCACTACCGAACTATACAATCTGCAATATATCTCTGAAATCTCAACTCAATCGGTCTTAAGAAATGACTTTTCATGACTGTATATCGGTCACGCACTTAATTACCCCTTAATTGCCGCAGATTGAAATTTTTACACGAAGCTGGCTTTCTGAGCATTATATGGACACTGCAGCTTTGTCTGCTTTCCGCGATGATTTTCTGGCGCCCAGTGACCGACGCAGGATAGCCGACATCGCGCAATATAGAAATAAGACTTAACTTATACTGGGAGTTTGGTGCAACTTTTGTTATTTTCCATCAGGGCTGGGAACTAGAACAGTTTGTCTGCAAGGAACACATATGAAGGCTTATTGGGGACAGTATAAACTTTGTGGGCTCTCGACTGGCGGTCGGCCAGAGCCCTCTTCAAGGACCCGGTGGGAGCTAACACAAACACCTGTAGTGCCCAAGATCCGGGCCCCGACTGCCGGCTGTACGGGCCAGCGCGAACACGCCAAGCGTGAGCACGCCCCAGGCTGCTCTTCATTCTCTTCTGCTGCTCTTCATCTGCTCCACCTGCACCCCCCACGCTATCCCCCTCCCCTATAATGACAGGGGTGGGCACAGGGGTTACACGGGTGGGCACACAGCTGGGGTTGGGCCACCTGTGCTAAAGTTTTGATGCTAACTCCATTGGCAGGGGCTGTTCAAGGGCACATAACATTACCGACTAGCCTTCGCCCAAGCGGGGCACATAGCCCAGACGGGCACACCAACTGATGTGCTAACCCATTATAAACTACGCTTTTCACAATGTCGGCCAAAAAGAACCTGCGCGGCTTCGATCCGACACGAGAGAGAACTTCTCAAAATGCGAAAATTTTTTTTAAGAATACTATACTCCGTGTTATGCATCAGGTGTCGCTGTGTAGTCTAGCAAGACTTCTTGCCGCAGGTGCGCTCGCATCGAGAACTAATTCTGTGTTTTTACCACCCAGAAGACTGAGTAATAAAAAAAAACGCTTTGTGCCTGAGGAATAAACAATCCCCGCTATACGGTTGTCAATACGCTATTCTAGATGGCTTAGCATTTCTTCGCTTTCGTTTTGGGTGTTTAATTTGCACCCGTCACGACGCATCCTGCGCTGGCTCGTGCTCGGCTCGCACTATCGTTTACTATGACGAAAGTCGAGCGAGAGATGCACGGCCTTACACATTCTGCTGACCGCACTGCTTGGGTAGCTTCCACAGCGTTGCACATCATGTAGGAAAAGCAGTACAGAAGCGCTCAGGTTCTAATTGTTTATTGGTACTTGACGTTAGCGTTATGCTTTTTACAGAAAAAGAAAAGAGCTTAACTTCCACTGCTCTTGCAGCTCGGTTGTGCGCTCGATGCACGACGCCATTGTCGTAGGCAGGAGGGATGCAACACCACCTCCTCTAAAATTTGTAATTTTGCATGTGTATATTCCGATGCAATATTTGAGTATATTTCGATGAAGAAGCTTGGTTTCACGCGCGCGCTGCAATATACACACGCCCACATTACAAGGCACGAGGAACGAAGAAAGAAACAGGAGAGAAAGGAAAGGTAGGGGTGTTAACCAGTCTAAGAGGACCGGTATGATACCCTACACTGGGGCAAAGAACGAGGAACATACATAAAGTATGATATCTCGCATGTATACTTACATTATTCATAAAAGCAAGTATACATAAAAATGAGCATCTCGATAACGGAACGTATAACGAAACGGGTCTTGTTCATTTATTTAGAGAAAATGGCTTTGGCTAAGATAGTGTGAGTGGTATGTTTGTCAGACACAGAAGAAGTTAAAGGTAAACACGTCTGTACATAAAAGGTAATGTCCTGTACCTCGGAGGCTACCACAAAGGCGACATGAATTAAATAAGGCAATGACACGTATCACTGCTTTTTTTTTCTTTTCTTTGTTCCTTCCTTCGTGACAGACTTTAGGAAGCATACTTAGTAATAATATATGGGGTTTAACGTCCCAAAACCACGATATGATTATGAGAGACGCCGTAGTGGAGGGCTCCAGAAATTTTGACCATCTGGTGTTCTTTAACGTGCACTGACATCGCACAGTACACGGGCCTCTACCATTTCGCCTCCATCAAAATGCGACCGCCGCGGCCGGGATCGAACCCGCGACCTTCGGGTCTGTAGCCGAGCACCGTAGCCTCTGTTCCACCGAGGCGGACAGGGAAGCATACTTGTTAAGCGTGGCATGAAGTTAGTTTATTCATAGCAATAGCAGCCATGCGTTCAATGTCTTCTGCGCTGAGGACAGCCGCGGTCAGTGTCCGAGGATCTTTTCTTCTGATAAAAGGAGGTTTGAAATCTCTCTCATTCAAAATTTGCTTTGTAAACGCCCTAAACAGGGAACAATGACAAAGAAGATAGGCAATAACCTCGTGAGTGCTGCAATTATATCATGCAGGACTGCTGGTCATTCCGATACAAAATGAATAGGCTTCTTTTGAATTCCAAGCCATGACACAGGGGTCACTGGAGCGTTCAATGCTATTGTAGGGTGGTATTAGTCACGTGTCTTCGCATTTTGAATTGCGGAGCGCGGAGGCCACATACCATGTTGTAAACACTCTACTGCCGTTTTGCGAAACCGGCAGCGACTCACACTGATGCATAACAGCTAGAGTGTGTTTGTTGAATAACAGAAGCAGCTCTGCTGAAACGCAATGCAGAGGACAATAGTATGTAAATACAATAGAAATGCTTGTCCGCTCGAATTCGTTCCAATTAAACCTTAACAAGACTAATATAGTGCCGCCAGCCTTTTTCTTACGAGGCCGCAAATATGGCAATGGAAGTAAAGCTTGAACATCGGGCCGACCAACTCTTGAAGCAGAATGCAGTACGGGGTGGCCAGAAGGAATGACGCATATACTCGTATAGTGAGAAGCATCATGAACTATTCATAACATAGTACTGCAATTTATCAACATGCTGTCACGTGTAGACTGTTCATTCTCCCCGCAACTAAGAAGCTAGAAGGTTAACACATGACTAAGGCACACGATAAGGCAAATAGCCAATATATCACTTAGTTTTTTGTAGGCCAATTGGTACTGCCACTATTAGAAAAGCACGGCCGAAATGTTTTTGCGCTCGATGTAACCCTAATAATGTATACTAATCGTTTGTTCGTTTGTGACTGCGGGGTTGATGATCATAATTGCAGAAAACCACAACTTTAAAACTTCATTACGAAAGTAACCGTGTATGAAAGTGATGACTCGGCTTCCTCTTAGTAAGTCGAGCCTTATGACGAAAGGGCACGAGTGACGGGACTACGAAAGAATGATTCGGACAAGGTGTTACGTCCTGTTTATTCTCATTTGGACAATATCGTTTATCGTGTGGTGTCTTTTATCTTAGTGATGGTGCCTTGGACTCATCTGAATAAGCGATGGAGTTAAACCATTACGATGTGTGATGGTAGATATACGCCTTGCTGGCACCCATTCATTTACAAAGAATTGTCTACTGTTTAAAGAAATGGCTGTCGGTTGTTTGATGATGGTGAAGGTGGACACTCACTGAAGTCATCGTGGTTTTAGGCCCCTCGTCGTATGCGATGGCGTATAATATTCGCGGCCACGCAAGTTGTTATCAAGAACATAAGCTCGCACACTCCCTTTTAATGCGATAGCGTTAAAGAGCTCGCTTCGCAGAAATTCCGACGTCGGCTTCGTTAGTTGTAAGCGAAAAGTCATCATCTTGTCCAGGACCGAAACATTGAGAAACATGCAAATAAAATAAATAATAAAAATGTTCGGGTCCGAGTTAGGATCGAACCCAGGTCATCTGGTGGCAAGCAGGTCTTCTACCACACAGCCACACGTCTACTTGGAAATACAGTAACAATAACTTCCTCTCCTCGGAAATGCAGTGAAAATAACTTGCATGATTTACAAACACAGCGGTCCTGTATACAGGCGTCACAATACAGCATGTAATAGCACAGTTATATTGCATGGTACAAGCGTACATTGCCATCGGCGTCAGAATATGTGAATAGCATAATGACATCGTGGTTTAAAGCCGGCCATCCATTACAAAAGACAAACACGTTACTGCGCGTATTCCCTTAAGATCACGTAGTGGGTGCATACAAAGTTCGAAAACATTTCCCGCGCATAATTGCTCGTGGTTTTTTAAAGCATGCTACCCAGTGCATAGTGTGCACTAAGTGGTTGAAGTACGCACTAAGGACAGGATATCGCTATGGCGTTCAACTCTTTAGGCGAAGCTTAAGGGTCCCCCCAATTTTATCTTGCAAGCTCACCGCAGCGTATTTAGACACCGTCGAACTGATTATTATGCGACTTGGAATGAGTTGATGCATTTTTATTGCTAATCGTGTTTCAATGGACCTATTAATAAGCACTCCTGTCGAAGAAGCCCCACCAAAGAATATAATGCCGAAGCTTTCACTATGGCTTTATATCGACGGCATTCACGATGAAGAAAGGATTGCGTAAAAAAAGCGAAGCTGAATTTTGAATGAACGTCATGAAGTAGGAAGTCATTCAGCGACTCAACCATCGTACCACGCGAGTTCTCTCGGCATCACGCCACGGCTAGAGCTTGCGTCATCCCCGACCAAGCGGTTCTTCACGGGCGAAGCGGAATTGAATGCGTTGTCAGCTCTGTCGCAATGGAAGATAAGGCAGCCGTAAAAGCCTCTATTAATTCCTCTCCCTATGTCGTTGAGTACAGTGCAAAGTAAGAAAAAAAAAACGCTGGCGCCAAGCAACAGCAGCAGTTGTTGTGCGTGACCAGTTATCCGTGCGTGAAAGAAGAAGGATGCATGCGTTCATCTTCACGAATTGTGTAATGGGTGTGTGTAAGTGCGCTTCGAAAGTGAAACAAGGTGTGACCAAGGTCATTTCCACACTAGAACTGAATTATGATTTATTTAGTTTGTTTTTCTTTTTTTTTTAAAGTCAAGTCAAGTTTATTTACAACAACATCAAGTCAGAGATGTTAGGCGAAAAGATGTCGGAGACATATTGAGAGAGCCCAAAGACCCGTCCAAGAGCAGCACGCATTTTACAAAAAATATCACGTAAATCACTGCACATGCATATGCCAAAATAAAAGCCTAATTGTTCACTTTCCTTTTAGTGAAGAAAATGAACGCCCAAATAAATATACATGAGTCACACAAATCTTGTATGCACTTGCGCAAAAACAACAAGTTTTAGACAAAAGAAAAAAGGTGCAAAAACACAATAACATAAGATAGATAGTGGTGTTTGAGTAGTTGCCATATGTGTAACAACATACTTCGCACATGTTTCTTGAATTTACATTCAGGAAGTTCGAAGTCGATAGTATAGCCCAGGAAGGCGAGAGGCTTAAGACGAGGAAGTTATTCATATATGCAGGGTGTTTCAAGAAATGTGTCCAATATTTTTAAAAAATCAGGAAAATGCGGTATTTGCTAACTGTCTTCACAATTGCTTTTTCTGTAGCGGCAGGCATCTTAACATGGTTGTAGACATGATTTGGAATAGTAATTAGGAAGGTAAATTATTTAACCTTTTAATTAGTGGAGTTAGGCGGTTAAGTCAAATGGGAGAATTGAAGTCCTTCATGCAAAGAACCCATTTCAGCTTTGAGATTTCGAAAAAGCGGCCTCTAGGAATAATTGCGTGGTAATGAAGTTCTCCCAAATTCAGCGGCGAAACCGAAACCGAAACGCGGAAGAGCGCAATTGCCATATTCGTCTGAGACGTCCAGAATGAGTGAACGTCGTTATATCAACCATCAACCGACTTCGTTGTGTAGGTGTGTGGGCTGCGCTTCCAGCAGTAGCACGCATGACGCACATACGTAAACGAACAGGGAAGAACTGCAGCTCTGTAACCGTTTTCTTGAACAGTGACGTCATTCTAGTCATCTGCTTTTTGCGCTCATCGGTGCTTGGGTTTCGGTGTCGCCGTTGAATTTGCCTGAATTTGATTACGCCGCAATAATTAAAAGAGGCCGCCTGTACTAAATCTCAAAGTTGCGATGGGTTTTTCGCAGGAAGAATTTCAATTCTCCCTTTTGACATAACCGCATAAATTCACTAATTAAAAAGTTAGTTAATTTAACTTTCCTAATTACTGTACCAAATGGCGCTTTTAAGCATCTTAAGATGCAAGTTGCTACAGAAAAAGGAATTGTGAAAACAGCGATCAAACATCGCATTTTGCTGATTTTTTGAGGATATTGGACACATTTCTTGAAACCCCCCGTATATAGCATACCAATACGTTCATTCTAAATGGCAAGTATACTAATGCTACTTTTATTGGTGTTATGGCTGGTGACTCTATTGCAACTTTAATTGGTGTCTTCGTCTTTTACATGTTACGATGACTACTAAAAAAAGGTGCAACACTAGCGCATGCCCAGTGACAAAACCAGTAATCAGTGTTCACTTCAGGGCAAAACAATTAGATAATCACACAAAGAGGCATATAATAAACTGTGTGAATTATCACAGAAAATGTAACAATTCTGGTGCATGCCACACACTTTGGGAATTCGTTTTATGCGAAGCAGTCAGCAAGTAGCGGCTTATGCCACACTTTGAGCCAAGTCTTACGTGGTGCACTGAAGTATTTGTGTAATTCGAGTGGTCGTGTGCATATCCCAAGCTTACTAGCCATGTTGAATATAGTGGCGTCTAAAGCGTAGCTCACTATCGTATTCCTACGGGGGCAAGCAACGCTAGACTATGGCTTGTTAAGTAATATAAGAATTCAAGCATTCGTGTGGACCATTATAAGCGCCAGCTGTTACAAGCGGTATTTCTTTCTCGTGTTTAATCCACGCAGTGCGTCTGCACTGTAAAAAAAGACCGTTATTTTTACGCACAATATAGCGTAAAAAATGCGGTTTCACCACCGTAAACGTAAACAACGGTAATCTCACTGTATACCATGCCACGCGCATGTGCAGTGACTTCTGTGAGTGAGAAGGGAAAGCGTTGCGGCCTCATGCGCACTCCCCTGGTTCCCCGCCGCCCAATAGACGCGCGTGCAAGCTGCGATGAACGCTTGGCGCGCCTGCGCACCTTGTGTTACGGTCCGCGCGAGAAACCGGGCATGCGCAGAGCGGCGCAGGTATGGCAAGGAGCAGCCCGCTCGGCGCCCGATGCGTCACCAGGATCGCCATTTTTGAAGAAGGCTCCGCAATCGGTGCTAATTTGGAAGTTGTTGGGCCACGTTTTGTTGAACGGCTGCAGGTACGTCGCATTCTTTTCTCAAAACTTATCGCGCAGTGATGAATGCGGATGACACGTGTGCTATTGAAGTGTCAGAAAGCCATTTCGTTTAAGGTTGTAGCGCTGAGTGTTCACAAACTTGTTCAAACTAGGTATTTGTTATCTTTGGCGTTCGGAATGTGACGTCGTTGTTTTAAAATTGCACTGGAGCTTGAAGCGATACCATGGTCGTGGAATCAGTGTTCTGTTTCTTTAAAGTTGCGTGATATTTTTTGTCTTTCAGCGGCATATAGTCAAGTTTAACGGTGTGCTGTGCCATTGAGGGTGATTTGGGTTGCCATGTGTGCGCGCTTTTTCTGCGCAACGCTTCGGGTTCACGCAGTTTCGTTCGCAAACCTTTTCCTTGGGTTGCGTTGGCGCTCCGAATGAGCCGCCGTAGTCTTATTATGCCGCCTGAAACGGTACCAGTTGCGGAAGCATTTTTTTTTTTGTTGAAGTAGTGTAGTATTTGTTGCTTCGTTCTGCTTAGTTAGGTTTAAGGTGGAACCACATAGCGCGTTTTCAGACCAGATTGACGCGCGGCTGGTGGGACGCGCGCGTCTTTTTGACGAACGCCATCGCAAAAAAATTGAAGGACACTTTGTAAATTCCAAACTGTGCTCGGTGAACGCCTGTGCCCATTGAGACGGGGTCGGTCCGGTCGGTCAGAATGGAACGCAATGCACGCGTCTCCCGTCTTGCATGATTGAACACGCTGGGCAGAGCGACGCTACGCAAGCAAAGCGCGAGCGCTGTAGAGTTCGACGCGAGGCACAATCGACGCGACTGGCGTCCGTTGGCTCGCCCCGGCGGCCACCTGGCACCGTGCCAAGGCACGGACGGACGTGAGCATGAGACATTAGAGGCTTTCGCCTTAAAATCGCGCTACGGCGTCTTCCAACTCGGAGTAGAAAAGAAAAAAAACGCCTCGCGCGTAGCGTCACCCGCTCGTCTACCAAGGCATGACCAAGGGTGTTTGGTTTCTTCCAAGGCCTCCAGAAGGCGCTGACCTGCACGCATCTCGGCGTAACTTTTTCAAGCTGGCGTGCGCTTTTGACTAAAATGTAGGAACCCGGAAAACGCGGCGCGAAAACACCGCTGCTTTCTTTCCATGCGGGCGCACTTGCCTCAGCGGCAACGCGGGCGTTTTGCGCGTCGCGTTTTTCGCTCGCTAAAAACGCGCTATGCGGTACCGCTTTAATAGCGTATTCTGTATCAGCAGCATAAGGAGCCTTTGTGGTCACACGGGCGCGCGCTTTGGCTGCACTGCAGTTTCGGGTTCTAGTCTGTCTTGGTTTGCGTTGACTTCCGGGGGGCTGCACGTGCGCTTTTAGAAGAAATTTTAAATTTATATCGCCCACATGGTTTCTGTTTACTTGGTACTGGTGTACAGGCGTGCTTCCTCAACAATCGAAATGCTGTTGCCACTGTCGATTCGATCTCATGGCTGTTAGCAAAGGAACGTTTTTACCAGCGAGGCTGTTAGCAGAGGAACGTTTTTAACAGCGTTAGCTGAGGTTACTTTGAGACCCTGGCTTAGAGATAAACTAAGTCAGCCTGTGCCATTTTGTTCTGGGACATTCTCCTTATAGCTTTTATACTGTTGGATTAGTGATGGGTGCATTGATCACTTTGTCATCTAGGTCACTTTTCTAGCTTCATTAGTTGTTTACATGGTATCGTTGAATTTTAATTCCGCACAGTCTTGTTACCTTCAGTCCATGTATTCATTTTTTTCCTACACGCATCAGAAATTGACAGTACTTTGTTTCTGGGACCTGATAACATCTGCATTATATGTTAAGGAGGCAAAACATTTTCTTGGCTTCATCAAATGTAAATAAGGGGCCATTGTTTTCCAACAAGACTGAAGATGAGGCACATGTCAAATATCTATTCTGACTGTGCCTCGAGCCAAGTTCCCTATTCAAAAAGTGGTAAAATTGCAATTACCAAAGGTGTCAGGCACAGAGAGACTACCTACGCAGTGGTTTCGATTGTATGCTTACAGAAGGCATCAGAGCGCTGGAATTTCAGTTTCCTAAGTAAAATATTATAGTGAATTCTTTAGTGATTCCCGATATTGTGATGACACTATCTTATTATTTGAATCACGAGGCAACTTCAGAGAGGGAAGGAGAAACAAAAAATGTGAAGCACTAGGGAGGGCCTAACAAGCTGTTGGAAGAAAGCCTAATGTTCAACTGGTAAGAAGCAGAACATCAGTGAACCATAGGACGTGAACGAATAGAACTGATAAGTAAATTTTCTTGGGCAATGCAGTAGCCATTAACCCAATCATTAAGAGTGAAATAATAAGGAGCTAAGAATTTGGTGGAATACATTTCGCTGGTACTTTGCAGAGTCGCAGCTTTCCAGTATCTGTCAGCACGAAAGCTGGCAAAAGCTATACCTTACCACTACTCGCCTATATAGGATAAATGGTCAAGGATAATGAATGGGGTTGAGATAAATTGAAGATTAACATGTAAGAGCTGGAAGAGAACTGAATAAACAATAAAATAAACACTAGTAATGGCATAGTTCCTGAAACCAAGAAAAATATATGCATCGGTAGGGCGTTAAGTATAAAAATATAGAAACAAACTGTCGCTTTCGGTGTGAATTCCAAGCAAAAGCAAGTGTAGTGGTGACGAAAAGGACACAGGGAGGTGAAGTTATTAACTCTAGGGGTTCAGGCTGGCGCAGCTACTTTGTAATAGTTAACAGAAGGAATGTTGGGGTGCTTTCTGTCAGAGTAGCCATATTTAGGCTGATAATATGGGTAAAGCTCAAACGGAGGTGCTCACACAGCTGTCTCTTTATAAGCAAATTCCTTCTTTTATATAAAGGTTCCGTGAGATAAGGTCAATGTCTGAAGTCTCTCTACACTGTATTGTGCGGTAGCTGCTTATTATACGCTAACAGCCTGATTACTGTAATTTAAAGATTCACAGTCTGAACATTACTTCGTTGGTAGAGTTATAAAGTCTGTCCATGAAGAACGCAAACGTTGTATTGTCTTACGCTCTTTTCTTTGTTTTTTTGCAGATTTTGACCGTTACACCATTACAAAGGAATTGTGATATTTTTTTTCCTGAAGTCGACAGGCGTGTGCAGCACATTAATAAAGAGTAGTATTTCCGATTTCTGCAACATTTTCTTCGTGTACAGGATACCCACACTTCACATTTTACAGAAGTGGCCTTATCCATGCGTGCAGTTTTTAGGCTTTGAGTGACATGTGTACGTGGATAGTAGAAGAGCAGTAGCTCTGCTGCTGTGCAAATCAGGTGGAGTGAATTTTGTCCTATGAAATAGCATGGGTATATAAGATCGAGATCGCCTTTTCTGTACATTTTGAAAAATCTGCATGGCCTCCTTTGCAGTAGTATAGGTAGGCAGTTACCTATGCGTAAAATGGCCTTTAGTCTTCATTTTGCCCGGCAAAGGCTCGAACAACAGTAAAATGTCGGTATGCACACTTCAGGGGTCACATCGTATAACATGCCCTAAAGGTTAGAAAGCCAGAAAATGTCAGTATGCATGTTTCACAGTTACAGTGCATATTTTACAGTCACTTACAACACGACAAAACATTGATGCCGAAGTTTTGCACACCACAGTACATTTAACGGTTTAAACACTATATCGCGAAAAATCGGCGCAACGTAGATTTTACGGTCTGTGGTTTATTTTTACTAAAAAAATACTGTGGAGTGACAAAACAGTGGCTAGATTTTTTTTACGGGATATCATTATATACACGGCATGCGTGCCGTAAACTTGAAATACGGTGCACAATTTTTTTTACGGTAAAAAGTTTGGCAGCATCAGCTGCCAGTGCTTTCACCGTAAAAACTACGGTGAATTTTTTACAGTGTGATAAAGTTTTCGATGTCTAGTTTCGCTGCCCTCGATTGATATAGACTGTGACTCACTTCTTGCGCAACACCCGCATCACTCTCTATTGCACACCATGGACTGTGGTGGGGGAATAAGCGCCACACGTGACTGTGGGAAAAGGCTTCATGACGTACGCGACAGGCATGCAATGTTATTCATGTCATGACTTGGGACTCGTGTTCGTCATACACTCATCGTCTCCTATGCCAATTTTGGTATGGTATAAGACCTAGTGCGTTTAGTTGGTGGCGCCACCGCTCTCCCAACCTGCAGCGCCAGTGTGGCCAAGTTAGGGCCCCCCACCTTACCACTACAAAAATAAATAACTAAATAAATAAAAACGGCTGTTTGAGTGGGGGGGGGGGGGGTACATCTGCAGGTGGCCGAAGTTATCGAAAACAGATGCTTGGGCGAGTCGGAACCCTCCGGGAGACATACAGACACCACGCGGATCTCTAAGTGGCGCTCTGTCTGCGAGTCTCCCAGGTGTTCTGTCTTTTTGCGCTGTTAAAATCTCTCATAAGTTCAATTTATGCTAAAAAACACTATGTTCAGCATTTTACCCGCCATGTCAGAGGTCAACATAATGGGCATGTGCAAAACAAAACGAAACGCAGCTAACAAACTACTCCCTTGCGTAAAAATAAATGCCATATACACATATGCCGTCCGTTTGGGACATAAAGCCAAAGAATTTACCATTATTACACGTCGTCCACGGCCAGGAGTCAGCTCTCGTTCTCAGGTTGGAATCTCTATAGTCTTTCGGAACAGACATTGACATAATTCTCGCTGTTTAGAAGCCGGAGAATTTACGCTAATGATGCAAGCACGTAACCACTGTTGTTGACTTCACTCTAAAATGATCGGTGTGACTGGAGGAATCTTACTTCAAGTTTTTATGAAAACTAGAAATTGGTTGAAAATTGTGGGAGCTTTATTCACTAACGAAAAATATTTCTTAAATGCGAAGCATTTCTTTGCGGACTTCAGGCACTTTGAGCGTTTCTATCTATCTATCTATCTATCTATCTATCTATCTATCTATCTATCTATCTATCTATCTATCTATCTATCTATCTATCTATCTATCTATCTATCTATCTATCTGTCTGTCTGTCTGTCTGTCTGTCTGTCTGTCTATCTATCTATCTATCTATCTATCTATCTATCTATCTATCTATCTATCTATCTATCTATCTATCTATCTATCTATCTATCTATCTATCCGCCTACGTCTGGATGCTCCCGTAATCGCCTGTTTTACTTGGTGTACACTAAAATTGGCAGGAAGTGTAAGAGAGTTTGGGAAATACGACTGTCTGGTCACGTCATGAATAACCTGAAAATCATGTCGCGTACGTCGTCAAACCCTTTCCTCCAGACACGTGTGGCTCCTACTCTTATATTACGGGCTGCGGTACGCGGGTATGCGCCACAGGAGATTGACAGTTTATATCTACCTCGGAACGGCGAGGACTGACATAAGTAACTTAAATGTCAGAGCATTAAAGGGGCCCTGAAACACATTTCGAGCATGGCCAGAAAACGCTGCCGATCGGTTGTCGAGGCTCCCGAGAATACGTGAGCCAAATATTATAGCGCAGCACGCGGCCTGCAATTTACAATAAATTCTCAAAATCAGCTAAAAATTGCTTTCTCTTCTCTCGACAAATGATGCTACATACTCAAAAATCACTGCGTCACAGGCCCAAGTATCGCCATTGGATGATTTGAGCATGGCGTGCTCGGGAGTTACTGGGGCCGCAGCGGGAGGCTGCGACGGGAATTTCTGCGAAAGTAGATCTTCAAAGGGCCCATGACACCAATTTTCGAGCATAATCTGTGTTATGTGGGTTAATCCTTGTGCATTCACAGATAATTTGGGGAAAGTTTAGCGCATTTGGTCAAGCACTTCATTTATAATTGAATATCTTTATAAACACACCAGCGGCCTGAGAGTCGGGCAACACTAGTGCATTCGCGAGCCGTGACGTGACAAGCAGTCGTGCGAGCGTCTGCATTTCGGGGAACTATATTGTTCCGGGGTGAGCTGCGCTTGAAGTTGAGATGTCTTAGCTTTCTTCAGCTTGGCACTGAAATTGAACGATTTCCAGTGGCTGAAGCTTTGGTAGAAGACGATTGCTCCGCTCCTTCCAGCACGACGTCACACGCGCCATGGCAAAATGGCGGTCGCCAACGGTGGGCGGGGTTAAAGTGTATTCGAAGCTTTTAAGTGGTGCTACCGAAACGCTCTCCCCCTACTTGCCCCGTCCGCAACTACGTCGAAAGTAGCGGCAGCGCTGCCATCGCCCAATCTTCCCATTTGGTTTGCTCTGCGGCATCCCCGGCGTGTCCCTTTGGGTCGCGAAATTCCAAGATAACAGCGTTTAAACCATTGTTATGCATCAGGTTCTGCAACTGGATATCCTAATATGCAACAGAGCCGTAAATTACCAATTTTTAAGGCTGCGAAAGACGAAGAACGACGACTTATTTCAGAGCGGAACCTCTATTGGCTTGACGAACGATTTGACGCCGTTTGTGCTGTGTGCGAATTACACTTCGAACCGTATTTTGTTGCATCATGATGAAAAAAAAAAAAACGAAGAAACGCACTGCTACATCTGAAATTGGGTAGACTATAAATTGCTGCCGTGGCGTAAAAATGTGATTTTTGTGCGTATCTTATTGCACTGCTAAATTTTTAAAGGGACACTAAAGAGAAACAACAATAAATTCTTCCAAATATTTTCTCTCTTTCTTTTACAGCCAGCCAGAAAAGCATCATGCTTTTTTAGCGTCATTTTACTTCTGTGAGCAGCATTTTGCCTTCACATCATGCACATAAAGCAATAGCAACAGCTATATCAGTTGTATCCTCACACATGCTTTGTAGGGTTGCCATTTGTTATGACGTAGGGTAATGTAGGCTACATGTAAACAAAATCCTAAGCATGATAGCGAAATGGAAATGCTGCAGCTTTAACTGCGGTACTTTTCATGACTTTGTAAATTTTTTCGCTGGTGCTACTTGGCCCTCTCTGATAGCACGGCTGTTTCTGGATTCACGTAAAAATTTACATTACCATTTTTTAAGTCCAGTGAATGTATGGATGGCTTACATCCTGGTCATCTCGTGGCATCCTTTTACGCCAACCATGGTTAGCGTCACCCATATCTCTGGCGTAGCTAAGCCGATATGGCACTTAAGCCAGACAAGTCAGCATTAAATTTTCTTATATGTTTGCCGTACACCTAAACTGACAACTCAGGAGTTATTTTTCAGTATCACAAAAACGTGCTTCCACCTTCTCAGAGTTATATTTAACTCTTGATAAACGAAGAAAATTTTGGGTCATTCCACGCCAAACGTCCCAAACATTGCGCTCGACCCTCTCCAATTGTATTGTAAAAAATTGTGGACGTTCATATCAGTGCACTATTTGCCCTCGGAAAGTAATTTTTGGGAAAAAAAATTTGTTTTCTATTACAGTGGTTCGAATTTTGCCGTAGTGGGTGAAACCTAGGTTGCGAAAAAATGCTCTAAAAATACAATACCTCACGGAACGCCTTAAAAATCTGCTATTCGCTTGAAACGGAATGGCACCATCTTATTATCAGCCATTGACGACCACTACTATGTCTCACGACGTGCTTTGTGCCGAAGAAATGCTGCAATTCTGCGCCCAGTTTGATTATTTTTTAAAAATTCTGCGAATATTACAGACACAATAGGACTATATCACATGGCTGGATAGTTGGCAGTAAGCGTGTCAAAAAGTATTGAAGTCGATGACCCAGTAGTTTCGAAGTGGAAGGGGCGCAAACATTGAAAAATGTGTGAAATGCCCCATGTTCAGGCACATGTGGTGTGGTTCTGCGGTCCAAGTAAAAATGCACGCTTGGTCTCATTTTGAAGAGCAAACAAAGGAGATTTATTTGTGAAAGTTTCATCGGAGTTGTTTTTGTTTGAGGCGAGAAACAAAAATTTATGTTGAGCGTTCGCGGCGCGCCTGGGCGCGGGCCCGTAAGTCCGCTTCACTGCGCCGCCACACTCCCTTGGGACAACGGAAGTATGCGGCGCCCACGCGGGTGTGCAAGATCGTGTGCTGCTGTGAGTTTTCTCGTTTCGACACACATTCTTCGGCTTTCCGCAGTGCCGCCGACGAAGTGTCACGGAAAACGAGAGATGGTTGGTTTAAAATATATTGTTATATAATAAAAGGGCCTAACAGACACCGGGAATACACTTATAGTTCTGTTTTATGGGCAGCTCGCTTGAACGTGACTCGCGCCATACGTGCCTCGGAGCCGAGTGGTGCTTCGTATTCTGACGCTGGGATCTTCGGCAGAGGTGAACTTTGCTCCGGTGATCGCGTTGCCGAGCGAGCACGCGGCACTCGCGGTTCGTCTTTCGGCCGCATCCCTTGGCAGCGCGTAAGATAAACATTGCGAACGGTGTATTGTGTCATATTTTACACGGAGAGCCTGTACAACGGATACCTAAAGCGGAAACCGCCTTCGTCCTTTTAGTTGTTTATCGCTTTCTCTTAGTAATCGTAAGGTGATTACTAAGCTGAAGGCATCGCATGCAGCGTGGATGGCGAGAGAGCGCGTGGGGTTTATTCTTTGACTGCGCACCCACAAAGAAGGTTCTAGCTTGGAACGGAGGCAAGACGACGATAGTATTGCTTACTAAAAGTCCTAAAACATGCACTTCCTGATGTCAAGAAAGCTCACTACATTTCAGACGGTGCGTCGTCGCAGTACAAAAACAAGAAAAAATTTGTAAACTTGTGCTACGGGGAAAAATACTTTAGTTTAGCTGCAGAGTGGAACTTTTTCGCAACCTCTCATGGTAAGAGCGCTTGCGATGGCGTTGGCGGCACCGTGAAGCGGCTGGCAGCCAGGGCAAGTCTTCAGAGACCCTAGAAGGGACATATCCTTACACCCCATGAACTTTTTACCTGGTCAGAAAAAAATATCAAAGGTATATTTGTGCTCTGGGTGCCAGAGAGAAGGGTTGAAGAAAAAAAAGTTGAGCTCTCAGCAAGGTTTGAGTCGACAATCTCCATCTAAAGTACGCGCACGTTGCACCATTGCGTGCCATCATCACTGACCACTGTTAATGCCGGGCTCACCTCCTACTCAGCAACACAGGCATTTCAAGTGGCGAAGACCATACGTCGGCAACGGAAGTAAGAACTGCAACCTCCGCAGAGATCGAAAACCAGGCACACAACCCAAGTTCTGCGTCTGTCGTACGTTCCGACTACTAACCGGCAGCCTTTAGTGCCCTTCCGAAACCTTCTGCCAGCCATATACACTGTTTGAAAGTTTTCAGCAACGTGAAAACACATAGAGGCACACGATCTTGCCACCCGCGTGGACGCCGCATACTTCCGTTGCCCCAAGGAAGTGTGGCGGCGCAGTGAAGCGGACTTACGGGCCCGCGCCCAGGCACGCCGCGAACGCTCAACATAATTTTTTGTTTCTCGCCTAAAACAAAAATAACTCCGATGAAACTCTCACAAATAAATCTCCTTTGTTTGCTCTTCCAAATGAAACCAAGCGTGCATTTTTCCTTGGACCGCATCACCACACTACATGTGCCTGAACATGGGGCATTTCACACATTTTTCAATGTTTGCGCCCCTTCCACTTCGAAGCTACTGGGTCATCGACTTCACTACTTTTTTGACACGCTTACTGCCAACTATCCAGTCACGTGATATAGTCCTATTGTGTCTGTAATATTCGCAAAATTTTTAAAAAAATAGTCAAATTGGGTGCAGAATTGCAGCATTTCTTCAGCACAAAGCACGTCGTGAGACATAGTAGTGGTCGTCAATGGGTAATAATAAGATAGTGCCATTCCTTTTCAAGCAAATAGCAGATTTTTAAGGCGTTCCGTGAGGTATTGTATTTTTTCAGAGCATTTTATCGCAATCTAGGTTTCACCCACTACGGCAAAATTCGAACCACTGTAATAGAAAACAATTTTTGTTTCCAAAAAATACTTTCCGAGGGCAAATAGTGCACTGATATGAACGTCCACAATTTTTTACAATACAATTGGAGAGGGTCGAGCGCAATGTTTGGGACGTTTGGCGTGGAATGACCTCTTCATAAGCGGCTAGAACCGCGTTAGGGCAGTATTGCCATGGGTGTTTCCGGCTTTTTTAAGAATTCATATTTTCACAATTATTTTTTGGTTACTGAAATTTGGAGTAGAAGTGCACGTGCGTATCAATATTGAAATGTATGATAATATGTGTTTTGGAAAGAGGAATATAACAAAGGCTCATTTATATTTCTATGAACATGCCTCCTATATTGAGCTTAGATATGCTGCTGAATGTCCACATTGTCTCCAACACTAATTTGAAATATTCGTGTTCAATCAACACAATAACAATAATATCTGGGGTTTTAAGTGCCTGAAGCAATATATGTATGATTATGAGGCACGCCGTAGTGGAGGGCTCCCGAAATTTCGACTATCTGGGTTTCTTTAACGTGCGCTCACATGACGCTGGCCTTAGGATTTCGCGTCCATCGAAATTCGACCGCGTCGGCCGGGATCGAACCCGCGACCTCCGGGTCAGCAGCCGAGCACCTTAATCGCTACACCATCGTTGGGGACTGTTCAAGAAACATGAAATGTCTATTGATCTAAACTGCAGAGACGTCTCGCACGAACGTTATAGACGAGATAATTGCATACCAAAATGCCACAGTTGAACTCATGCGCCATGTTGACACAGTGGCTGTAGCGTTCTCCTTCTTCAAAGATATCGTCATTCGATTAGAGACGGCTGGAATAAAAGTTGCGTCGCTTGCGTTTGGTGCATAATCCTGACCTCAAGGTGACAAAAATGAATGTGGGCCCTACAGCGGCCTGATCCAGTCCTAATTTTCTGACTGAAACCGCAAACATTATTTGTATTCAATCGAGATAGATTCACTCAGCCGAATTCCAACAGCCCACGGGCTGAACAAGTCTGCTAATCAAGGCAAGCAATCCTCACGGGTGGGCACCGCAGATCTCTCCGTCACTCTAATTCAGGTCAAGTGTACCCTACGTTTTTCTGAGAACAAGACGATGTGGATCATTGGGCCAGCGACGTGTCAAGCGTGGGATGCTTCAGGGTCTCTTTTCTTTCTCCTTTTAACACGCTTGAAATCTCTTTAACAAACTGGAAAGTAGGACAACCTTTTTCCTGTTGTGTTTTTTTTTTCTATTCCTCTAGGGTGATTACGAGTGATTGTCACTGTAGCGTTGAACCCCGCCGTTAGGGACCCGGGATACATTTTGATCAGTACGGTTGCCTTGAGAGCCCAGTAGCAGGGCTCGTTTATGTCCTCCTCTATCTAAATGTTCTTGCCATGGCTTAGATTGGGTCTCGTGACCTCGTGCCCTGCGTCATAAAGCCATAGCATGTTCTGTGGTCACCTTCTGTGGAAGATGGCCAAAAGAGAAAACAGCGAACCTGCGCTGATACTTCCCCAAACGCTGTGGAAGTGCAATGACCTGATCGCTGGCATGACACCAACGACGAAGCCGACACGTCTCATAGCGCTGTCTGATATTTTGCCTGGTGATAGTGTTCGTCGTATAAGGAGAAGCCAAAACATAAAATCTTGAATGGTGTTTATGGAATGCTTTACCCTTTTTGAAGCTCTAACGCCGCCTTGTTTTCTGAATTGAGAATAAAAAGTTACCCGGAAGCAACGCCTAACGTTGTTCGTTCCGCGCTTTTTTACTTTGGAGCTGTTCTGATTCTGTTTTCTTAACTGGCGAGATTTTGTAAGATTTTCCCACCAGTATAAAGTTTATTAATAATGGCCTGCCCCACATGCAAGCAGGCTTGACATTTCAGCCGAACTCATAACTGTAATCAGCCGATATAAGGTTGCAGAATGGCTAAAACAGTGACGCCTCCCGATAGATCCCACAAAAACATAGTTAATTTAGGTTTTACTCGGCCGAGTCCTTAATGCCTGCCATCGCATGCTGAGGCTGCCACTGAGAAAATTCGACACACGAAGCTTATTTGGCACCTGCCTCCACAAACCACATGTTGTACTATCCTCGCGACAAAATAGAGAGGAACAATCGTTACAACCATAGCCATGGTTTACAACACTGATGGCGCAGCGTGAGTTCACTTTAATCGAGTGTATAAAGATTAGCTCGAATCGCTGGTAAGTTGTATGAGACATCTAGGCGATGAAACACGGTGCGAGACTTGTTCATCAGCATAGTCGTTTTATATCGGAAGGTTACGATGTTGTGCAGCGTCCTGCACGGGAAATTGGTTGCCCTTCGGTGAAGCCGAACATCAACGACCGAAGCGTCGGTATCCTCCGAACCCTCCGAACCCACGAGGACGGTAGCCAAATCCACCGAAGCGGCGGTACTGGGCAGCAGCAAGGCTGCAGAGGATTGCCAGAACCACGAGGACTACCAACAGGGTCCTGCTGCTGAGGACGAGCATCGTTGTTTGTCAGCGGGCTGAAACAAAGAAAGAAGGGCGAAGACATATGCAACACACTTGTTCTCTTTGTGTGAACCTCCACAGCAAAGAAAAAAAACTGCTGTGACTTAACTCAGTTATGCCTGGGTGTGCGTAGCGAGAGGTACAGTTAATCTTATTGGATAGATTTAGTTGAGCGTCCGCAACAGCTTTGCGGCCGAAACCTGCCATAGGAAGTCCGCAGATCTGCGGTGGACGCCCAACTAAATCTGTCTATTGTGTAGCTTGGTTCTCTGTACGGTTACGCTTCTCGAGGAGTGCGGTTCATTCTTCCTCCGTCTCCTCGGCTCACTGACTCCTCTTGGTTTCGGTCCGACGACCAAGCCTGGCTTCTTTCAGTCTCTCCGACTCACTGTCCATATCTGTCGACGAATCCCACTGAGCCACCCCTTCTTTATATACGATGCAACGCCGGCTCCTCCTTTGTTAAGTTTGATTAGCGCGACTGAACGCGGACAGAGTAGAGCACACACACACACACACACACACACACACACACACACACACACACACAAACACACACACACACACACACACACACACACACACACACACACGCACGCACGCACGCACACACACACACACAAACACACACACACAAACACACACACACAACACTGACTTTCAACTGGAAACGCGGTTGCAACGCCGCTTCACTGCCTCCTCCTCTGACGT
>JALIZH010015777.1:0-2500 GCA_030522465.1 Rhipicephalus appendiculatus
CGTGACCTCTGCACCAACGGCTACACAAAGGCGTTTATTCGCAGAGCCCTCCATAAGAGAATAGACGGGGGAAATGTGACACCAACGGCGCCGCAACGACGCCGTGTGTCAATCCCCGACATTGCGGGTGCCAGCGAAGCAATAGCCCGTATACCAAGAAAGGCAGGGGTCGACGTTTCCCACAAGCCATCCACCACCATCGGTAGTTTAATCCCCTCGGCCCAAAGACAGCGCATCTGCGGAAAAAGCGCAGGGCGTCGTCTACCGGATCACGTGCGCCGACTGCCCCGCTTCCTACATTGAGGAAACCAAGAACTTCCATGAAAGAATGTGGCAGCACAAGAATGACCTCCGTCACTTGAACAGCGGACGGACCGAAGTGACAGAGCACTGCCAGCGGTTTGGCCACCATACCAGTCCCGACGGCGCAGTGATTTTGGAAAAAGAAATGAACCTTCGCCGGCGGCCCCCTCCTCGATTCCTGGCACATTGAGCAGACAGCGGGAAACATCAACCACACCACGGGGGCACTGCCCTCCCTCTACTGCCAGGGCTTGCGACGACTCACGGCAAACAACCGCCTGGCAAGAAGGCGTTGCACATCTCGGGCCTTCTAACCCCTGAACAAAGCCGATCATGCTTCGAAACGTCGCGGTTTCTTAAAATAAATTTTAGCTGGAGTTTTCTCTTTTCTCCAGTTTTCTGTTATCCGAACGAGACAGACTTCTTCCGAATGTTCACTTTTGAAAGAATAGAGATATTTGTGTTGCAGGCCCCAAGCCTAGAGTGTCGAGCTCGTTGCTTCGTTTTGTACTTTCCTTGCATTCCTTGGGGGGTATTAGGAGCTCGAAAGCAAGATACAAGAAACGAGCCTGGGAAACGGCCGTGCCATGAAGCTTTTTGCCGTGTGGCTTGAACGAACACAATGACGGCTGAGGGACCACCGAAAGTGCTTCGGCGCGTCAACGCTGACTATGAATGGAAAGGTGTTTGAATAGGAAAGAGAAGAAAAAAATACGAAAAAAAACGGGTTTTGCTGGAGACGGCAAGGACTGAACTGCAGGCGTGCTGGGAAAATATGGCAGCCATATCTCCCTAAGAGAGTCTAGAATTCGAAGAAGTCATTAAAGTTTAAAAGCTCCTTGAATTGCCTAGAGGTAACAGAATTCTTTAACCACATTACAGCCTGAAGAAATTTGTTTTTGCAAGTGATGAAGCGTTGCGTATGGCATGAATGGTGCGTTTCTACCCCCTTCCTCCTTGAAATCCTGTCGCTACAATTTTCGAGGTACCACGGGGGGCAAGCTTTATCTAACCACTTTAAATAACGAAGCTGCTGTTTAATTGGTAGCGAATGACGTGACGAAAGCCGATGGTCTGTGTCGTCGCTGCATTTTTAACAAAGCTTGAAATTCGGCGAGATGGTGCATAGCTACTGGGAAATTTTTGAGCACTGTACAATGCATTCACAAGGCATTCAAAAGCGCCCCTCCTGTCTCTCTCGTACTTGTGAATGTCTTGTTTGGCGCTCGAAAATTTCCCAATTGCCACATTTATTCATGAAAAGACCGAAGCGACATCTAAAGACACAAGCGGTTCATTGCAACAGAGAGCGAAGGGGCGCTCGATGCTCGCGAATCGGGCTGCTTTGTCGTATTTGAATCCACATGGATGATGAAGCTCGGACATTGCACTCATTCTCCTTTGATTAGGTACACAATTGTAGATCAAACTCAATGTGGGTCGCGATGTCGCTAAATAAAAGTGGCCTGGAGTTGTACATGTGCCAGAACATGCTGCACAGCCCACTTACATGCCCTCGTATATGAGGGCATGGACAGCTTGATAATTTGAAAAATAATTTCTAGGGCTTTACAAGACACGCCATAAAAGGAGGCTATAAATATTTGTAACCATAGGTCGGCAAAATAAATAGAGCCCACGCAGACTCACTCAATAAACGTTTTTCGCTTAGCACTCACTCGGACCCAGACTAACCAAAATTCTGCTGAAGCGAACTCACTCGGACTCAGACTTTTTAATATTTTGTTCAACCGGACTCACTCGGACTCAGACTCAACAAAATTTTGCTGAAGCGAACTCACTCGGACTCAGACTCATTAATATTTTCTTCAACTGGACTCACTCGGACTCAGACTCATGAATATTGCCACGCGCGTTTCTTTCACTGTATTCGGTTTCCGCCCACAAAGACTATCAGCAGTACTCGGCGCAGCAGTACTAATAAACAGTTTCATCTTGAACATACCGACTGCTGCTTGGGTCAACGTCACGACCACGTGACAATATTTTCGTCAACCTGACTCACTCGGACTCAGACTCACCAAAATTTTCCTCAAGCGGACTCACTCGGACTCAGACTCACCTAAATAGAACTCAGCCGGACTCACTCGGACTCAGACTCACCTAATTATAATTCAGCCGGACTCACTCAGACTCAGACTCACGCCTCAATCTGAGTCTGAGTGAGTCTGGTGAG
>JALIZH010015777.1:7500-65656 GCA_030522465.1 Rhipicephalus appendiculatus
AATGCTGCTTCTATTGCGTACATTCAATAAAACACACCAAATCGCGATTTCATCTGTGTTATAAAATAGGAGCCTCCCATCTTGAACAAAAGAGCAGGAAAAGCGTGGGACCTTCGCGCCATCTAATGTGGCGAATGAAAACTATTTTTCACCACTTTAGTTACCGATATGCACATGCGCGTCTCAGAGATACCACAGCTACCCCCCAAAATTCCAGAAATTTGTCCACTGCAGTGGACAGCGTGCAACAAAAAGTTAATGCTATCCCGCTAAAAGGGACACAAAATAGTGCTCTGTTGTTGAACGTAGACAGAGTGTGCTGAAATGAAAAAGCATGTGGTTAGAACCGGCGGAGCTTTCATTTATACATACAATGTCAGCTCAAATGAAGTCCATGCCATCGTGCCAGAGGCTCACCAAGTGGAAGAGCAAACGAAAAAAAAATTTTGTTTTGGGAAGGAAGCCTGCAAAGGTTAACGACCACCTTGACTTTCGCTGACGCCTCCTAGGAAAAAACCAACAACAATGCAGCGAAAGACAAGGTATGCGTCACAAGAATTTACTCACCCAGTATCTCGACCGAGGATGCTCTACTCCTGCCTCGGTGGATAATGGAAAAAGGGGAATGGCAGTGAGAGCAAGGAAAACAATGAGCAACACCACCGAGATTGTTTCTCCAGAGACCGGTGTTGCAATTCTTTGCGCAGCTTCACCGTGCAGGAAGAACAACGGGAAGCCAGGAGGGAGCGGATCGCCTTGGCCGCCTCCCGTTGACAGGAGTTGTCGTGCAGTGTTACTGGTTGCGCTTCTCAAAGGTGGCATTCGATACTGTCTTGGCAACATAATTACGCCTTCCTTCCACTCATAGTATGTTTGTTTATTTTGCGGGAACAGAACACCGAACTGAGCGCGTGCTGTGTAATGTGACGAGGCGGTTGGGGAAAAAACGCAGTAGTGGAACAGCGGATATATTTTAAGTGCGCTTGATTGGGCTGGTTGGTGCTGCATGGCCGACGAAGAATAAAACAGCGCTCAAGACGGGAAGAGAGGAGGATACAGCGCCGTGTCTGTGTCCTTTTCTCGTCCGGCCTTTAGCACGGATATATAACTAAAGACAGTTTCATTAAACATATCAGTATAAGTACAGGCTGGTACCTTTGGACGGTGTTGGTACACCGCTCTTCTCTGACATAATAGGTTTCCTGCTATGGTTCATAATGAACGTGAATGTTGAAAGTGAGGTCGTGTGGAGGAACATTCCCTAGATGTTAAGGGTAGAAGAGCAAGGCGCGCGGACGCGTGCTTGCTAGCCGTCGCTATAAGCGTATACGCGTACTCTACGCCCACTGGCGTTTCTATTCCGCAAGCTCAAAGGCAGTGAGCGCCATTTCTTCCTATATGCATGAACGTTGCATCCATGCAGATTGTGCCGCCACTGTGGTACGATGGTTACGGTGCTCGGCTGCTGACTTGAAGGTCGCAGGTTCGATCACGGTTCATGCCGGCCAGATTTAGAAGGAGGCGGAATGCTAGAAGCCCGTGTATTGTGCGATGTTAGAGCCCGTTAAACAACAGATGGTCGAAATTTCCGGAACGGTCCTACGATGTGCCTGAAAATCATGTCATGGTTCTGGCACGTAAAACTTAGCAATTTACAATATTATGGCCATAGATATACAAAAATGCTGTTAAAATTTGACGAAATTAACTCCACGCCAATAATCCCTCGAATGAATTTAGCGCAGCGCATCTTCGAGTACCTATCTCGTCAGGTCTTTGTGTCCGTGATGAAGTCTGAGTAATTAGTGTGAAAATTTCTTCGCATTGCCTCTTTACAACCACGTAATATGTGGCCACGTATTAAGGAATACCTTTATCGAGTCTATACCTTTATCTAAATGTCGATTTCAGATGGTCGCAAGACTCGGCAGATTCCAGGGACATTGAAATTGTAGGTAAATGGTGTTTTGAGGCTTAAACAGACTTGTCTTTCTTCAAAATTTTAAACTTAGATTGCATAACTCCGGTTCCATGTAATTGGCAATGTAAACTTTAGGTCATGCATTCACATCATGAAGGTTTGAAATTTTCACAATGGCTTGCAAAATAGTGGTCTTGGTGATGGAGAAAAATTGGCGGAAAGTATTTATGTTTGCGATAAAACGCTACGCACATTATTTTGTGTGGCTTATTTGGTTAATATGGTTTATAAAAAAACAGAGGGAAAAAAAGTGCCGTGAGGGTACATGTGCGCCAGTCCATTCCACACCTTGCGATCGCTTAACTGTTATATTTCAAGAAAGGAGTACGTGTTCGGCGCCCTCGCCAAGATTAGCTTGCCCCATTTTGTTGATAGGCCAAGGGCCCCTGAGCCTTTTTGTTGTGAATTCCGTTTATCAGATACTGCATGAAGCCTTACAAGCCTCGGGAGAAGCACCAACGCCATAAGTATAATGAAAATGGAATTCAGGGGAAAAGAGTGCGTCCCCCGCGCTTGTTCAGCCTACAAGACATCTATAATGGACAGGTATAGTAATATTCTCTTTACTATGTCTACATACTTATTTTGATTGCCTGTAGCTCCGAATCCAAAGGCTAGTTAGTATAATTTTCCTTAGAGCATGCGCGATGGATGTTTTATTCGTGATGACATGTTGCCTGCTTAGCTTCGCATGTATTGTACAAGGTGGGCACATGTGCCATCGAAACCGCTGCATATGCTTGGGCATTTGAGCGTAAAAGTGGCTGTATCTGTGAGCGTGTCTACGTGCATCCAACTGCTTCACTATACACGCAGTCATTTCTCGTGCTGTCAGCAACACGGTCTCCTTGTCAAGAAGCCACACCCAGACGTGGTGCGCGCCTTCTCCGGGATCACTGTGCCTACAGAATGCTTGATAGAAGCAGCGAGTCACACAGTTCCTTGTGTCAGTTATGTATATTCATGTGACATATATGAATAAATGTTGCTCACTTCCTGACGTCCTTGTTTATTTTGCATCGTCACTGTTGCTAACGCAGTGGGGGCGCGATAACCAGCGTTAGTAGAAGCTGTTTCATCTCAGATGAAAATGATAGCGTCAACGCCACAGCTTTCGCTGGCTGCTCACCCTACCGGAATGTGAAACATACACTGCGTTTTGGACACAAAAACGAGAGTACGTATCAGATTTGTGGAGGCGGATTTTGTGTGCTCTGTTTGATCCTGTCACTGTCAACGAAGTTCCCAGTGCCATTCATACATCTCACTGTATTTTGCAGCAGTTTTCCTGAAAGCTGCGGTCAACACGCATTACTGAGTCTGTCTGACGCAATTTCACCACAGTTTCCTTTCATCACTGTACATGGGCGCGTGTGGTCCGCAATCATTCTTGGTGATTTTTTTTATATCAAGCTTGAACTACAGCAGCTCTCCACACTCATCAGCCCTGTTGATGACGTCACTAATTTTTGCTATTTAGAAGTATTATTCGGCTTTTAGAGACAACAAAGTTCCTGTATTCGCACCCGCTCTCGAATAAAGCCTCTATGGCCATAAACAAAACCCACGTCCTGGAGCTCCGCAGTGCCACACCGTTTCCCGCTACGCTACCAGCATGGGCGGCGCCAGCGGGGAGTATGGGGGGCTGCACCCCCCCACCCCCCCCCCCAAAGTTCCGCCTGCCCCCCCCCCCCCCCAACAGCCAGCATAGTCAAAAGACAACTCATATGTTCACATGCCTCCCTGCCCCCCCTGAAGGAACTGACTTGTCGTGGGTGCCCCCCCCCCCCCCCAATAAAAAAATCCTCGCGCCGCCCCTGGCTACCGGAGTGGATGAGTGCGCCTCTTACGTGGTCAGCCGGTTACCGATATTTTGATTTCCAAACTCAACCTGTAGAGCTCCGCAAGTTAACCCGAATCGTGCCTCATACGGAATGCTTGTTTTGTCACCACATTACATGTATGCACGTCTTCATTTGCCGTTCTGAAATATTCACAGTTAGTTGTCTTCAATAACGAATTCCCATAAAGTGGAAAATATAGCTCATGTTGGACGCTGTCCTCCGGAGTTAGACAAATTCAGAGTGTTTTGTAAAATGGCGCGGGAATACCAGATTTTAATATGTTTGTCAAAGAGGTGGCTTCCGTTCAATTCGGCAGTGGCTTATAAGCATTCAAAGTGTCGTATAAATTTAAACGTGCCTGCCCAATCAACGTGGTCGAAGCCTACTTGATCCGTACATAGTAGTCAACAATATAGAAACCTAATTAATGACCTTTATCGCAAAAGAGATGCACCGATTTCATTGGATAAATCCGTAGTAGATAAAAAAGAATGTATCTAGATATGGAGAATAAAAAAAATGCCCCCCACCTCCCCGAAGGGAATCGTGAGGAAATGCCAATGCGCCGACACCCCCTTCTGCCATCGCCTTGAGAGGCGCCCAGCCAGCGAACGGTCGAGAGTGAGGCGCGAGCGGACGGGAGAGTGGGGCGCAGGGAGGAGAGAGAGCAAACGGCGAGAGAAGGAACGGCGAAGCACTGCACCTACCCTCTCCTACACTCTCTCGCACCACATGCTCCGGTTGCTAGGGGCGAGGATAAGCGCGCGCGCCCGCAGCTGTTGCTATGGGAGAGGGAGTGAGAGCGGAGAGATAACACCTGCCGGCGCGCGGACACCTCCTCAACCTATCCTCCTCCTCCTCCTCCGCGGACAACGCCGCCTGACATAGCCCGACTAAGAAATGCATTCACATTTAAAAAAAAATCTTGAACTTATAATACTTTCACTGAACATCAGATATTCAGATCTCTTATTCCTCATCGAGATTGCACGCGACACGTAATTCGCGAATGACAAGGCTGTCGCGAAAGTAAAAAAAAAAATACTGACTATGGTTTCGCGTTTTATAACGCCAGGTTCACATGCCATTCATTTAGTGTTTCTTTTTTCACAAGTTGTCATAACTTCACTGAAGTTAAATGAAATTCCTGGCATGAAAGTTCAAACACACCTCACGGCAAAAGCAGGACACGTTCAATGCTGGACTACCCTGGAAAGAATGGGGGATATTCCAAACAGTGTCAGTACTTTAGCTTTGATCTTTATATGTGAAGCGAATCGCTTAACGCTATTCCGGACAGGAAATCAAGCTCCATCGGGACGCTCACTAAATTACGTCATTAAAATGGCTCGCACAGATAAAACTTGCTGGATTCTTTTTTAATTCAATACAACTGCACAGTTATCGCCAAATCATGATAGTAGGCAGCAAAGAAGCGAGTTCTTTTACTTCCTAGAAGTAAGACATGAAAATCGAAGCCGTTAATTATATCGCTTATACTAAAAAGGACTAACCCTGCTTGTTTATGGGTGAGCGACGAGGTAGTAAACATGTCTGAAGGTAGAAGCATGTATAGCTAGAATCATGTCACGACTCAGGAGATGGAGAAAAAAAACATCGAGAAAAAAACATCCCCATCTCCCGCTAAAGAGAACCATGTGTGGATGCGAAGCATCAGTTTCATACCGTCATTTTCACACCACGGCGCCCCCAGCGGAGTATGCAGCTGCCGCACCACCTGTGGTGCGCACCGCTCCATACACTGTAAAAAAAAATATGTCAGAAAAACAGAAAATGCATGGCAAATTTAGTGACATAACAGTTCTGTTCTTGTCTGTTTTCTGTATTAGTAGTTTTCTGTAGGTTTGCGTACGTTCTCTGTTATTACTTTTCTGCTTTTCTACAGACATCTTTCGTTTCTAATTTATTCCCAGAAAACAGGCTTTTTGTATTTGCAAACATTTTTTTCTTTTATTCTATAGAAATTTTCTCTTCCTAGTACCAAGTTCAAAAAAAAATTCGGCAGATTCCACGTACCTTGGGAATCGATGTTATGCGAAGCATGCGGAGGGAAGGTCACTGTGTTGTAATGTTTTATTGAGCGAAACGTTACGAAATTACGCTAAAGATATGTACAAATGTTGTAAGCACAGGCATATGTTCCACAGTCGCATATGTTTTGCATAACAAGTTGTGTACAGTTGCGTAACGATGCCAAGAGCAACATGGGCAGTAGCAACACCAGAAGCGGTAAACTGATATGTAGCGCTTGTGCTCGCGAGGATGGTTAGCCCTGGACACTGCAACATATATCAACTTCAGTGGATGGCGCTTTACTATAATTGATGTTAACCCGGCGTGACGGCTGTATCATCGGAGTACATATGTAATGTTTACAAAATTAGATAGCCAGCACTGCAACCACAATTGACGTTTCACGAGCATTAGGGTCTATTCGAAAAGCAGTTCCGAGACCTGGCGTGGCTCTGTGGTAGAATGCTTGATTGCCACGCAGAATGCTTGGGTTCGATTCCCGTTGGGACCCTGACGTTTATTATTTACATTCGTCCGGTCAACGCTGCTGATGACGTCAGCTTTTTAACGCTCTGGGGTTAAAAGTACCAATGTTTGTCTCGCCGTTCCTGGGTAGTCTAAATTGTCAATCACCTGTGGCACATACCCGCATACCTGTGGCACATACCCGCCCCGTGGTATGTGCCACAGGGTTTGACCGAAAGAGTTTGGCGACGTACGCGACGGGATTGTCATTATTCATGTCACGACTAGCGAGTCATATTCGTCAAACCATCTTATTCTCGCATACTAATTTTGGTCTACCCCAAGTTAAAGGGGTAATCACGAGATCACCCCAGACGTAGGCGGCTAGATAGATAGATAGATAGATAGATAGATACGCAGATAGAAACGCTAAAAGTGCCTGCAGTACGCAAAGAAATGCTTCGCATTTAATATAAAAGTAGTACACGCTTTGTTCTCAATGGCGTCCAGAATCCGCAATGCTTTGCGGCATTCCCTGCAAATTGAGTGTAGCGCGGCATCGGCGAAACACCTTTCATTTCGTTCGCAGCTTTCATTATTATGTAGGACCTCTCAACAGAATGCACATCACAAGACCACCGACATGCATCTGGTATTTGTCGAGTTTGGCATTAATTTTTCTCAAAGTCTGAATTTTTCTAATTCGCAAGATGGTCAATGTCGAGTTCTCGCTTTGCTGTAGAGAAGGCTTTTATTAACACGAAAGTGTTTTATGCCGGGGTCCACCAAGACTTGACTGACGTACTTCCGTCACGGATGTGACGTTCTTAAAATTTACATGAACAGAATACAAAGAAAGAAATCAGAAGAAAAATGTTCACAAATTTGGGAGATCCCGGGAGTCGAACCCATGACCTCTTAGTCCGCGGCTTCAGAAACCAGGCGCTCAACAAACTGCGCCACAATCGCATTTGCGAAGAGCTCTTCAGACGCACCTTATATATCTCACAGTCCTCCTCCATGTACCTGAGCTCTTGGTTTATGGGGGCGGTGCCGCCACCTACGAACGCAGAAGAGAAGTACTGCATGATGGTCCCAGCGAGCACCGAGAGTGAACGCTTCTCGAGTCTCAGCGCTACGGCGCGCCTCGATGCCAGCATTCGAAAGGACGCTGGCATCAATGCGCCCTACCAACGCCACCTAGCTAGCGTTGGCCCTACTCAGCACAGCGGAGCGTGGCCTCCGTAATCAGCTCCGATGTGTCTGAATTTCAGAGGCCACAAACAGTAATCGCGACGCGCTATACGCGCTGGTTTGACTCGGTGAAGACGCAGTTACGTGCTTTGTCTTTCGCGTTGTGCTAGCGTGTGCGGCTTCCATATCCACCAACGGTGTTTCTCCGCCGTCTACTGATACGAGTGCGATGGCACCGACTACGAGAACTGCTGCATTAAGCGCCGCCGAAAGACAACGGCGTCGACGGGCGAATGTCGCGCAAGAGTTTGTAGCAGCGAAGGACGTGCCAGGGGGGGGGAGCGGGAGGCCTGCGCGCGTTCACGGCTCAAGCTGAGAACTCTTCCTCTAGCGTTTCCGAAGTTGAGCGCATCGTGACCAAAGTGGTTGTCTTACACACACCGACGTAGGACCGAAATGATCGTACTTTTGCCGAAGCGACCCACCAGCCGGACGCTGCTCGCTAACACGACGCCGCATGCCTAGCACATCTACAGGACGGTCGGTGACCCTTGATTCATGCACCTTTCGCTGCAGTGGCCCATGCGTTCACAACACGATTTAGTGAAAACCCGTTCCACGGTTTGCGAACGCCTGTGGTTCATTTGTGATTTGCGCGATGCTCCGGTGCGCGCAATGCACTCTCTCCAGAAAATGTCTTGAGAGCTCTAACATAACTTTTCTGTGAAAGAACAGGTAAAATCTAACAATTTATGTTATTTAACATAAATTTTTTTTACAGTGTAAATGATTCCTAGAGGAGAGAACGGGGGGGACCGTGAGGGGACGTGCACGCGCTGTGGGGGGTGTGGGAGCCGCTCCATACAGTAGAGGATTCCTAGAGGAGAGAGGGGGAGAGGACGTGCATGCGCTGTGGGACGCGGGCGCCACTCCGTAGAGTAGAGGATTCCTAGAGTAGAGGAAGGAGGTGAGCGTAGGAGAGGATAGGGGGAGGGGACGCGCATGCGCTGTGCGGGGTGTGGGACGCGAGAAGGAGGGACGGACTACGCCCCCTCCAAACACATGCAAGCAAGATCAAGGAATGGGGTCAACCTGGGCGACAGGCACCACCTGCCTAGCCATTGCTAAGCAGCCTCTCCGTGCTCTCGGCCATGACTCTGATGACTGTAGTAGTGGTTGACGGCCTTCATATTACTACAGTGTTCTGGTTCGCATAATGGGTGCTTGCCTACTTCATGAAAGTGGCCGGACGCGGGACGCGGGAGGGCGGACATAGCCCCGAGCATAAGATGCTTCGCATCTAAAAAAAATGCCCCCCACCTCCCCGAAGGGAATTGTGAGGAAATGCGAATGCATTTCGCGCGCGCTTCACTCCATTTATATATGGTGGTTGTGGTTCGGTGTTGCAACGCCAGCGTTTGCCGAAGTAGACGCAAGCCAGAACGTCCATGCTTCTCTCTTTCTTTCTTTGTTCCCTCTTTTACCCTTCCCCTCTTTCATAATATAAGTTTCAAGCTGAGAATAAACGCTTGTCTTCTGCTTGGTGACACCGACCAGTTCATGTCTCCGGCGGCGTCTCTGCCGCCAACGTAACAGTGGCGACGAGTAGAAGCGACCCACGGAAAACGCCTATGTCCGACCCTGGCCCTGCGTCGCTGGCCTTTCGACGCTGGCTATACGACTGGAGCTCTGCAACGCTAACTCAGCGCGGGACCCAGCGACAGCCATGGCACATAGGCTTCCGGATTTCGACCAAGAAACAGAAATAAGTGGAACGCTTATCTTGTAAAAGTTGAAGCGTATTTTGAAGCAAATGAAATTACCGATGAAGCTAAGAAGAGGGCATTGTTGATCGCTGCGCTGGGGTCTAAGACGATAGAAGTTTTATGCGGAAGAGTGGCGCCACGTCAGCCGAACGCTCTCATCTACAGCGAAGTGGTAGCAACGCTGAATGACTTTTATGCGCCAACGCCTAATGAGGTCTCGGAGAGTTTCAAGTTTTTCCATCGTAAGCAAGAAGAAGGGGAGTCCGTGAAAGCGTTCATTGTTGAAATTAGAAAAATTGCCCAGAACTGCAATTTTTCGTCCATGTTAGACAGAATGTTGAGAGACAGGATCGTATGTGGCGTTCGCTCGAAAAGTTTGCAAAAGCAGTTGCTGGCGAAAAGCGACTTGACTCTTAGAGAAGCAGAAGCCCTTTCTTTGGCTGCGGAAAGCGCAGAAGACGGTTCGCAGCAGATAGATAAGCACAATGATACTTCGATTGTTCTGAAGGTTGGTCAACGGCGCGCGCCAGATATCATAAGGCATGAGCAAAAGAATGAGCCGCGACAATGCAAATGCTGCGGCAGGTACAGTCATACCGCATCTACATGCTTTCAAAAGAGCCGTAGTTGCTACAGTTGTGGTCGGCAAGGACACCTGGCTCGCATGTGTACAAAGACAGGCGGCACCGGAAAAACGCTAGCACTAACTACAGAAAAATCAGAACAAAGTGATGGTAGTGACTCTAGCGCATTGCAGATCTGGTCCGTCACAGGTACTGAGCCTCTGGTTCCACCCATAAGGAAGTTCATCGTGTGGAATGGTGTCACCATAAAGATGGATGTGGATACAGGTTCTCCTGTCTGCATAGTTCCAAAAGCAACGTATGAGGCACATCGCGACCATTGGCCCAAGCTGCAGAATACTAACCTAAAGCTTTCTTGTTACTTAGGGAAACTGCCCGTGTTAGGCACATTGGCAATGAAGGCTCATTATATGTCGGCGGAGGTCGACTGTAACCTTACTGTGTTGGATTGTGAAGGTCCCAGCCTGTGTGGACGTGACTTATTGCAGAAGCTTGCAGCAGAAGGAACGCCGGTTCTGCACGTGACTACGCCACCGAGTGCGGCAAACCAACAGAACCCAGCAGGAAACTGGTGCCATAATGGAAGAATTTGCAGACGTGTTCACGGAAGGTCTTGGACTGGTCAAGGGTCCACCAGCTAGGCTTTACATCAAGGACACTGCAGTACCGAAATTTAGCAAGGCAAGGAAAGTTCCTTTTGCACTGCTAGATAAGGTATCCGCTGAGCTGGATAGACTGGTAGAATCCGGCATAATATCGCCAGTACCGTATGCAGAATGGGCAACACCAATAGTACCGGTGTTGAAGATCAACGGCACCGTTCGCATTTGTGGAGATTTTAAGGTAACATTAAACCCTGTGTGTGAAATGGAGCGATATCCCTTTGCCAGTCATAGACGACATCTTCGCGAACTTGCGAGGTGGAGAAAAATTCACCATCCTGGATTTACGAGATGCTTACAATCAGATTGCTATGGACGAGAACTCGCGAAAGCTGGCAGTCATAAACACACATAAATGGTTGTTTTGTTACAACCGGTTGCCTTTCGGAATTGCTTCAGCACCAGCAATATTCCAGAGGACGATCGAGTCCATACTACAAGGAATACCCGGGGTGCAAGCGTACTTGGACGACGTTTTGATCGCGGAGACTGCAGATAAGCCATACATGAAGCTTCGACAGGTGTTGCAGAGATTCAGAGAACATGGCATTAAACTTCGGGCTGAGGAGTGCCGGATAAACGAGGCCTCGGTGGTTTATCTAGGCCACCAAATTGACGCTGCAGGATTGCACCCAACAGAAAAGAATGCGGAGGCCATCAGACTTGCTCCAGCCCCGAAGAATGTTACGGAGCTCCGATCATTTTTGGGTATGCTAACCTTCTACAACAAGTTTTTACCGAACCTGTCGACTCTACTGGCGCCCATGTACCGACTCTTGGAAAAAACAACTCCGTGGTCATGGGGAGCAACAGAGAAGGATGCATTTGAAAAAGCTAAAGATGCATTGTGTACAGCTCCAGTACTGACCCATTTAGACCCGGCGAAACAGCTGTTTTTAAGAATGCGATGCTTCACCCTATGGTGTAGGAGCCGCTCTCTTTCATCAAGTGGATGGACATATAGACCGACAGGATTTCCGGTCGCGAACATTGACCTCGGCCGAGAAGAATTACTCTCAGATTGAGCGAGAGGCACTGGCTTTGGTCTACGGCGTCACACGGTTTCGCGACTATCTACTGGGAAGAGAGTTCACTCTATTGACCGATCATCAGCCTTTGCTGGGTCTCTTAAGGGCGGACAAGCCAACCCCTACCACGGCAGCATCTCGGATACAGAGATGGGCTATCACGTTAGGCGCCTATAGGTACCGTTTGCATCATAAACCGGGCAGACTTTTGTACAACACCGATGCACTCAGCCGTTTACCCATTCCCTCACAGCATGCAACGGAGCTGGAGGACGTCACGCCAGTCGTTCTCGCACTAGATCAGACGGACATCGCTGCTGTGCCAACTAAACAGTTGCAAGCACTCACGACAACAGACGACCTCATCTCTCAAGTATGCAAATACACCCGCAGTGGCTAGCCACGGAGCGTTAAAGGGGACGGCGAGCTGTCAGAATATTATAAGAAGCGGTATGAGCTGTCGGTGGAAAACGACCTGTTGTACTGGGGTCATCGTGTGGTGGTACCTATGGCCGCCCGCAAGAAGTTTCTCATGCTACTGCATGACTCCCATCAGGGAGTGTCATCAATGAAGGCTAGAGCAAGATCGATATTTTGGTGGCCTGGGTTGGACCAGGACATTCAACGCGTCGCCGTCAACTGTAATAACTGCGTTCAAGCCCTGCCTATGCCACCCGCACAAACTCCTGTAAACTGGCCGGAGACGGGCGAAAGGTGGTCGCGGCTTCATATTGACTATGCGGGGCCACTGCGTGGCAAGATGGTGTTAATTGTGGTGGATTCAGATAGCAAATGGATTGAGGCTGTGCCGGTAGCACATGCTAATTCCCGCAGTACCGTCGAGGCCCTGAGAACAATGTTTGCCCAGTTCGGTATACCACGCACGGTGGTGTCAGATAATGGGACGCCTTTTACGGGCTTCGAATTCTGTCAGTTCATGGAGCGCAATGGCATTCTGCATATTAGAACATCGCCATATCACCCACAGAGCAATGGGCTGGCTGAACGTGCTGTGAGGACTGTTAAGGACGGATTAAAGAAAATTGGAAACGCCGAGTTGACGACCTCCCTGGCCCGCGTACTTTGTAATTATAGAAATACTCCTCAACAATCCGGACTGTCACCTTCGGAAAGGCTTTTGGGCTACCGGTTGCGCACAAGGCTGGACTTGTCTTTTCCTCCCAGGAACCATCACAGTGTCTCGGCCAAGCCGACGGAAGACACCGACTGGCATTTCGCCCCCGGTCAGTCTGTCTATGTACGAAACTATGGAACGGGGGAGAAATGGACGCCGGGAAGAGTCAGGGCGACAACCGGTGCTCGACTTTTGGAAGTGGAGACTGAGGCAGGGGTAGTCCGTCGCCATATGGACCAAGTACGAAGGTGCGACAAAGAGTTGTTTTTGGAGAGCAAGGACACGCGGGGATCGGCGCTACCTGACAACAAAGCGACAACCGAAGACGCCAGGAACACGTCGCCAGAAGCACAACTACTGCGGACGGTCAACCAGAACAAAAAAACCGGTGGACCGTTATGGTTACTAAGGCGGAAGAAGTGTTGCAACGCCAGCGTTTGCCGAAGTAGACGCAAGCCAGAACGTCCATGCTTCTCTCTTTCTTTCTTTGTTCCCTCTTTTACCCTTCCCCTCTTTCATCATATAAGTTTCAACCTGAGAATGAAACGCTTGTCTTCGGCTTGGTGACACCGGACCAGTTCATGTCTCCGGCGGCGTCTCTGCCGCCAACGTAACAGGTTCGAAGAAGGAAAAGGCGAATAATTTCTGCAGCCCGGTCGCGAGCACGGCGCAGCGCCTGTTTTAGATGCGAAGCATCTTATGCTCGGGGCTCTGTCCATCCGGCGTCCCGCGTCCCCCGTCCCCCCGTCCCGCGTCCGGCCACTTTCATGAAGTAGGGAAGCACCCATTATGCGAACCAGAACACTGTAATAATATGGAAGGCCGTCAACCACAACCATAATATGAAGGCCGTCAACCACAGTCATCAGAGTCATGGCCGAGAGCACAGAGAGGCTGCTTAGCAATAGGCTAGGCAGGTGGTGTCTGTCGCCCAGGTTGACCCCATTCTTTGAGTCATGACCGAGAGCACAGAGAGGCTGCTTAGCAATGAGTAGGCAGGTGATGTCTGTCGCCCAGGTTGACCCCATTCCTTAATCATGCTGGCATGTGTTTGGAGGGGGCTTAGTCCGTCCTTCCTTCCCGCGTCCCACACCACCACAGCGCATGCGCGTCCCCTCCCCCCTCTCTCTCCTACGCTCACTCCCTTTGTCTCCTCTAGGAATCCTATACTCTACGCAGCAGCCCCCCGCGTCCCACACCCCTCACAGCGCATGCGCGTCCCCTCCCCTATGCTCTCCTACGCTCACCCCCCTTCCTCTACTCTAGGAATCATCTACTCTACGGAGCGGCTCGCTCGTCCCACAGCGCATGCGCGTCCCCTCCCCCCTCTCTCTCATCTCCTACGGTCCCCCCCCCCGTCCTTTCCTCTAAGAATCCTCTACGGAGCGGCGCGCCCGACAGGTGGTGTGACAGCTGCATACTCCGCTGGGGGACGCCACGGTAGTTCCGCGCTATGAAAATGACGGAGCGCGCGTGCCTCATTCTCTCTCCTGTGCAGCGCCGCGATGAGCGCCCGGACCACTGCCGTGAAATGAGAGCGGCAACGTTCCTCCCGCTCAAGCTAATTATCTCCCCGATGCTTCGCATCCACACATGGTTCCCTTTAGCGGGAGATGGGGATTTTTTTTAAATTTTTTTTATTTTTTTTAATTTTTTTTAATAGTCTGACGTCTATTTGAGAATGGTTCTGAAGAACGGTGCCGAATCGATCCGAATAATGTGTTGTCGAAGCTAAAGGACATAAATCTAAAGCAAATGGAAGCATCAGTACGGAGCTAATAAGATGCCCTGCGCACGGCAGCCACTTCATAGATTCTAGGTGCACGACAACTGGTTTAGGCAGTGCAGCCATGTTTTTTGGAGGAGCGAGTGCCTCGCTTGTGGAACCTTGCCGTGCACTTTGGACAGCTCTCGTGCGGGCGGAGGCCGACGTTCTACAGAACCACGCCGTTACGGCAGGCTTGCCGCTAGCGTGAGCGGGCCATGAGCGGTGAACGCGGTGTTACAGCCAAGCAAGGCAGGCACGCGTCGCATAGCTATTTTGGGAATGACTGGATGCTATGAACGACGGCGGACGCTTGGGCTAAGGTCGCCACCTGGCCGTTCGTTGAGGCATCGACAAAATTGCGCTTTTCATATTGAAGACACGCCTAATAGCACGGACGCGTAGCAACGACTTGTTGAAATACCTAACCGTGGAGGTCACGGTCTTGATGCATTAATACTTCGCCGACCAAGAGCCCTGTCAAGAGGACAGTGTTCGATATAAAAGACGCATTTGCATAGATTTCAGAGTATGTGAGCAGTGCGCAGTGGATAGCGTGCCCGGCTGCCCCTGTCGCGGACCCAGTGGTCGTGGGTTCGACTCCCGCGGACGGAACACTGTTAAATGCGAAGTATTTCTTAGCGAACTTTGGCGACTTTGAGCGTATCTATCTATCTAGCTATCTATCTAGCCGCCTACGACATTGCGCTCTCCTGGCCGTATTGTTACTGGGATTTATACCAAATTTGGTATGGCATAACATGACTGTATGACGAACCTAAATGGCTGGTCATATGATGAAAATCATGACTAACTTGTCATGAAAAGTATGATTTACATGCCACGCTCATGGCGCGCTCGCAGCCGTTTCGTTAGCTTGCGATACACCAAATTTGGTGTTGAGTGACGTGACTGTATGACGAACATAAACGACAAGTGGTAATATGGAAATCATGACTTGTCATGTGCGACATGAATTGCATGCCACGCTCATGGCGCGCTCGCAGCCGTTTCGTTAGCTTGCGATACACCAAATTTGGTATTGAGTGACATGTCTGTATAACGAACATAAATGACAAGTGGTAATATGGAAATCATGACTTGTCATGTCCGACATGACTTGCATGCCACGCTCATGGCGTGCTCGCGGCCGTTTCGTTAGCTTCATATATACCAAATTCGGTATTGAGTGATATGTCATATGACGAACATAAATGACAAGCCATAATATGGAAATCATGACATGTCATGAGCGACATGACTTGCATGCCACGCTCATGGCGCGCTCGCGGCCGTTTCGTTAGCTTGCGATACACCAAATTTGGTATTGAGTGACGTGACTGTATGGCGAACATAAATGACAAGCCGTAATATGGAAATCATGACTTGTCGTGTGCGACATGACTTGCATGCCACGCTCATGGCGTGCTCGCGGCCGTTTCGTTAGCTTGATATACACCAAATTTGGTATTGAGTGACATGACTGTATAACGAACATAAGTGGCAGGTGGTAACATGAAAATCTTGGCATGCATGTCATCGACAATGCCATTTACATGCCATGCTCATGGTGCGCTTGCGTCCAGTTCGCTAGCTTGACTTACACCAAAATTGGTATATCGTGACGTGACTGTATGACGAACACAAATGACAGGTCGTAACATGTAAAACATGACATGTAAATTATGTAAAGCATGATTTGCTCCTTCCTGGCTGCTTCGCATTAGATCGATTCCCATGGGATCTGCCGGCCTTTTTTGTTTGATATCACATCATGTACATTTTTAGACGTCATTTCCGTCACGTAAAGACGTCACTGAAGTCTCAGGGGACTCCATCATAAAGCAATTTAGTGTTAAAAAAATTGGCTCTGGCTTAACTCAGTTATACCTGGGTGTGCGTAGCGAGAGGTACGGTTAATCTTACTGTTTAGCTTGCTTCTCTGTGTTTTTACGCTTCTCGAGGCGGGGACTCGTTCTTCCTCCTTCTCCTCGGCTCGCTGCCTCCGACGACGAAGCCTTCCGACGTTCCGACGACAAAGCCTGACTTCTTTCAGTTTCTCCGACTCAATTTCCATATCTGCCGATGAATCCCGCCGAGCCGCCCCTTCTATATATACGATGTAGTGCCACCTCCTCCTTTGTTGAATGCAGCGCGGTTTCAGCGGCTCTAACCTCAGACGTCATACAGATGGCGCAGCGAGCTGCGCTGCCAGCTGCGGCGCTTTGTAGGTGTGGCTCGGCGTGTGGCCACCGTCCCCAGAGAAACTGTGAGAATACGGCCAATGTAGCCCTCGCTACAAAATCTTTGAACAGGAGATGTTCCTGGAATGAACGTTGCGACCAGGGGAGATTTTCGAGGCAGCCAAGAAAAAAAAAGACCTTGAGGGCACTCACCATGTCTTACCATCTTTAGTTGGTCGAAATTGAAAGATTGGTCTGCTTGTTGTCCAAATTGGGTCCAGCGACGCCCGCTGGCCAAAGCGTTTTCATCTCTGAAGCCTCGACGTTTTCGTAAACTTCTGACTCACTTGTTATTCATCCGTGTATTTACGACACAATACAAGAACCCCAAATGAGCATGATCCGCATCCATTCAAAGAAACGTTAGAGTGTCTCGAAAGTATAATATATGGTATGTGCGCCGCGGCGGGGTAGAGGTTAGGAGACTCGCCTGTCGACCCGAAGGTCGCGGTTGAATCCCAACCGCGGCGGTCGAATTTCAACGGAGGCTGAAACGCTAGAGGCCTGTGTAGTGAGCAATCTGAGTGGACGTTAAAGGTCAAAATTTCCTGGAGCCTTCCACTATATACGGCGTGCCTCATCATCATATGGCTGTTCTGGCACGCAAGACACCACATAATAATAGTAATGCTAAATAAGGTACGGTGAAATTGTCTTCACGGGCCTTATGAGGACTATATAAAGCGAGTGGATCAATTTTGTGTAATCGTTATTGCAAGAATGTTAAGAACGCCGCTTTGCAGGCGGTTAAAATCTTGTTAAATACACTGTAAAAGAAAATTACTCCCAGGTGGGAGTAAAACGCCTGTCCTCTAGCGACCCCCCCCTGTTCGGAGGGTAATTTTTCCTCCGGACCTCCGGAGCAAAGTTATTACTCCGGCTGGCCGGAGCAATTGCGTGGCAGAGCCGGAGTACTTTTCATTGTTATTTCACTCCGGCCGACCGGAGTGATTGCGTGGCGCCGCCGGAGCACTTTTTACCGGCATTTTGCTCCGGCTGGCCGGAGGGAACGCGGGGCACCTCCGGAGTATTTTTTCGCTACTTTTTCACTCCGGCCATCCGGAATTTTCGCATGGCACCTCCGGAGTATTTTACGAATGTCCTTACTTCGTCCGGACGGAATTGCAGTGCGAAGGATCACGAGTATTCTTTTTTAATTCTTCGCTCCGCTGTTTGTTTATTCCATGCTGGTCGTGTCACACATTGGTTAGATGAAGGAATTCTCATGCAAACACTGCAGAGTTACTGTGTATTTTTTCCACAGAGCTCTAGCAGATGGAATTCAGGAGAACACTTGAGTTTTTATTACTTGATTTATTCAAAATATGCTGCAGTTTGTGGCTGATGACCCACCATTTGGCAAAAGAAGACAAGAAGAAACAAATATACAAAAAGCCACCAAAAAAGAACACAAGAAGACAGATCACATGAAATCAGCAGCACTCAAGTTTTAAGCGCAGCACGCTGAAATGAAGTCCAGAATGCCGTAAAACGATGCACAACAAACGAAGAAAGCGTAGCCGCCGGGAACCATCTCCGAAGGACCATCCATCACATTCATTGACGACGCAAGGGTTCAGCTGATTGTTTCCTGCATAATTTATCAAAAACATAATACATGAGAACTGCAAATCATGCCAGAGGCACGAAAACTGAGGACACTGAAGCCGCGGGTACTGATTAATTCCCATTACTTCTGCCTGTCCATGAGAACACCCAGGTTCTTAAACGGACCACACAAAAAAGACAGGACGAGCGCTCAATATCAAGAAGCATATCACATGCACACCGGTGTCAGCCAGCCGCTCCATGATAAAAACACACCTCCGTGCCGCCGACAAAGTTCAAAACGGGCGAAAATTTTCCATATATTTCTAAATCGATACCTCTACTTCTGCTGACAGATTCAAAAGCATTTTTTTTCACTAAAATGAGCGACTTTTTGGTACTCTCGAAGACAGCATCAGGAATACCTCTCCCCATTAACTTGCTAATTTTCTAAAATATTATAGCTGCATGATTATTACAGTCGCATTTTAGTATGTGCTAATCGTCCTACTTCCAGCATATCCCTAGTGAAAAAAATCCGTATGTACGGAAAATACGGATCCGTACATATGGAATTATGGTATTACGGATCCGCATGATACGGATCTGCATGATACGGATCCGCGTGGTACGGATCCGCATGATAGGGATCCACATAATCCACATATATGGATTATACGGATCCGTATCCTCCGTATATACGGCTTCCATATATACGGAAATGTGGTATTATGGATACCATAATACCATAGTAATTTTGGTTTAGCGAGTCCATACAATGCAGGCAAGGTCTTCCATTAAGTCAGAACTTGTTGGAGGACAGCTTAATCGAGAGATCAAATTAAGTAAACTGAATAATGTTTATTCTGCACATGTACGCGCAGAACAAGCCTAAACAATGTGCACTGTCAGATGACAACACCCTCGCATGCACCACGCAGAATAACCACAAACAGTACGCACTGTAAGACAAGACGACACCCTGGCACACATCATCACACACACTTGTTCACGTCTGCCCCCACTGGTTATGCTCCATGTGTCGAGAATGTAGAAACAGTGGCAGTTCTCACACGCAGAGTAAGCATAAACAATGAGCACTGTCAGGCGACACGACACCCGGGCACACACCAATCAGAATAAGCATAAACAATGCACACTGTCAGATGACACGACACCCTGGCACACGCCACAACACATGCACTTGTTCACACTTGCCGCCATTGACCATGCCAGATATGACGAGAATGTGGAAACAGCAGCAGATCTCACGCGGCACTGCAAACGGAATGGCACTAATCTTCCACCCTTATCTGCAATGGAGGCCTGGCATTCACACTGGCAATAAAACTGAACATTTATTCTGCACGCGTACCTACGTATGCAGAATAAGTACAAACAATGTGCACTGTATGCGAAACGACACGACACCACTGTACTGGCACGCACCACCACATACGCACTTCTTCACGTCTGCCACCACTGACCATGCTAAATATTATGAGGCTGTAGAAATAGCACAATCTCTCACACAGGTCCTGCCGTTGCGAGGTAATCGCATTGACCCGCCATCCTTAACTGCAATGAAGGCATGGCATTCTCACTGGCGGGTAAACCTTCGAAGCTGTAATGCCAAGCAAGCGGGAAACGTGGTCGAGCAAGCAAAGTCCATGGTGACACAAAAATAGGTGGTTCTCCGATGTAACTAGCGTTGTGGCAGGTCGCGTCATGCACCTCCGGGTTCCCAAGGCGTTACGAGATCCTGCAGATTATAAACCTTTCCTGCAGGCACACACACACACACACGGCAGCGTCCGATACACTGGCAGGAGCGCCTCAAGCCACGAAAGACAAGCCCATGGTAGGTGGCGCCGCGCCGCGCCGCGGTGGAATGTAGCGTAATACCATGGTGGGTGAGAGGGAAAGACGACGGTCGCCGAGGGAGCGTTTGACGGGCACAGAATTGTATAGAGGAGGCTATGAGGGAGGGCGGCCCCTCCCTCTTAAGTGACAAGAGGGAAAAGGGAGCGCACCTCCCCCCCCCACCCCTGTGCGCTCGCCTATGGTCGTGGTGTCACGTAGAACACCATGCTTTCCGTATACTACTATTGCCACGTGGATCTTTCCGCATAGCCCATACGGATTCCGTTTGTTCCTTCCGTATATTCCGTATCGCCGTATGAGTCTATCCGTATAACAGATATGGCATCCGCATGTTCCTTATGGCCACACCCTTACGCCCATACGGAATTCCTTATGTACCATATGATGCTTCCGTATGTTCCTTACAATTTCCGTAAGCATCAGTATACGACCGTACAAAATCCATATATTTTATACGGAAAATATGCGGAATCCGTATGTTTTCCGTATGACGGTATGCGGATTTTTTCAGTAGGGATTAGGCTACAGTTTGTATACTTGCGGCCGGTTCTTAAGAAAAACGTACCTTCATTCTGCTTTGCAAAAGAGTCTTCGAGAGAAGTTCGCGTTGTATTTCTTTTTTTTAATTTGCAGCGCCCGCTCTGTCGTGAAACTTATCGTAATGAACAGTTTTCAAAATAGTTATTGCATGAGCATGTATCGTTTCCAAACGAACAGGCTCGATCACAAAATAAAGTTTACTCCTACTTAACAAAATAAATTAGCAATCAAAAGTACAAGCATTACGCCAACTATGCCAATTGTATCATCAGTATAGTACACTGACAGAAATGAGGGGAGGTGGACCAGTTTACTCAACACACAGGTCCGTGAAGACGTCCGGCAGGAGGCCACGGATGGTGATGCACGCCGAGGTGTCACGACGTGTGCACCAGGAGTCGAGGAATTTTCTTTTCCTTCTTCTGTTGACAGGCCAGCGTCGTTGCATCGTCCAGGTCAATACTATGTCTCGTCTTTGCGCACTGTTCGTCAGAGAAAGATAAAAAGAAGTGTTTTATTCTCAGAGATATGGGACATGAAGGCGAACATTTTGACAGTTTTACCCGTTTGGTCGGGGAAATTCAACTCACCCCTTCCCCCCTGCTCAAAAAAAAAAAAAAAAAAGACTGCATTCACGGCCATGGCAGCAGGACTGAACACAAAAAAAAATACAGCAGCGCGATAGTTCTCTCTCCAATCAACACAGAAAAAAACTGCCAGTTTCTCAAGAAGGTGCCCTCTTTTCTGTTTTTTTTCACTACCATACCCCCTCCGCCCAACGACGGTAAGCGGTGCTCCCAAATGGGTTGCAGAAATAAGCGTGAACCAACCTCCCCATCCAGACAAACATCGCGCGCCCCACAACACGTTCTGGTGTTGTGGGGCGCGCGAGAAGGAAAAGGCGCCTAATTTCTGCAGCCCGGTCGGGAGCACGGCGCAGCGCCTACGCTCTGCAAAGCAACCCCACCTTCCTTTCGCATTCCTCGTCACTGGTCTTGTCAGCCCCTTTACCCCTCTTTTTGTCATGAAAGCACCATGTCCGCCGAAGTGTCAATTATACTTCTAGATTAATATCTCAGATACCATTAATAAAATCAAAATAATTTTTTCACCAATATGAGTACGTATATGCGTTCTAAAAGTCTGTACCGAACACATTTCCCAAGCCCAATTCGCTAAATTTATAACGAATTAACGCTGATTTCAGTTATTCCTGGTTTATTAATTCAGTTTACATAATAAATCAAAATAATGTATACGTAATGAGAGGCCTCGACTTGGCGTTTATTAATATGGAAAGCGACAAATATTTCCGTTTATGTATAGTACTGATCAGACCAAAACATCTTTTAACGAATTAGGTTGACTTATAAAAATTAATAACCTTTTATCGAATCAACCCACAACTATGATGTTTTCTATTAATGCATATCTACGGAGAGTCGATCAGCGCTCCAAATATTACAGTGGCGTGTTTAAATTACCGAAGTTATTCATATTAAGAAAGAAAAGCACGTGTTCCAAACAACGCATTTTCAATATTTCCACAGAATTTTTTACTGCCATCTTGCAAAGCTAGCCTAGTCTTGATAGCCTACTTGGTTATCAACACAAAACTACTCAATTCCAGCACTTTTTGAAAAGAATAACACAAATAATTCAAGAAGAGCTCACTCACCAGTTTTACGCCGCACCAGCGACCGCCGGATCGTTCGCCACTCGCGAGACCACAATGTGTCGTTCGTTGCACGGAACCATCACACGATTAAGGTTCCCGCAACTCCCTTCTGTCGATGACAACCTTCGTCGATGCTTGTAGTCGCTTGTGATGTCCACAAGGTGCACAGAACGATTTCCTTTTCCCGAACGCGGGCGAAGGGTTCGCGCAATCCTCGCTGCACTTCGATTCGGGTGGCTTGGCTTGCGACATGTTAGTTTGTGGGAACCGCCTGCCCGGCGAGGCTGCCTACTTCACTTCTAGCAAGTTTCAGCAAGTTACGTTCCTCCTTTCCCGGTCGTTGATCTTTTTGCCAGTGAATGCATCCCAGCACCACAAAAGCTTTTTCAAACGTTACTGCGTGGTTGTCCAGCCTCAATGTTGCCTCTGAGCTTACGCATTGCTAACGAGACGCCTGTCGTGCGGGGGGGGACGCTTTGTCACTGGAAAGGAGGAGCTGTACCCGCACTGCGCCGGAGTATTTGCGGAGTATCCACGGTGCATAAGTGATGCGCCGGAGCACTTACGGATCATCCACCGGATAAAAAACAGGGAACTCGTCCCGCTTCCCTCCGTCCATCGCCCACCGAAGTAAAAGGGTGGGAAAGGAATGTATATGCTCCGGAGCATTCCGGTTTGAGTGAGGCTACCGGAGCTGAGAGGGAGCATCATCCCCCGAAACCCCGCGGCTGGGTATATTTTCGTTTACAGTGTAGGCGGCTAATGAAGAGAGAGCGTTGGCTCCCCGCCCTATAAGCTTTTTCAGCATAATCTGCACAGAAGGGATGCACTCAATGTCATCGACGAGTCGATGACGCTTGGGACTGATTTGTAAGTGGTTATGTTTAATCTCCTTTCCCACCTTTGTAACAGCCCACGGTGGCTTACTGGGATTATAAATAAATAAATAAATAAATAAATAAATAAATAAATAAATAAATAAAAATAAATCTGACGCTGAAAGCACTCGTCCAAATTGGCTAGCACCACAATCTTCATGGATATTCAATGCCAACCGGCTTCCGAGCAATTGTGTGAGCGACTGTACGTTTTGACGTGTGGGCAAAGATGGATGCCTTAAATATAGGGGTGTCCGGCAGTGGACCCTCAGACATGCTAAGTACAAGCCATCCCCAGAGCGTTTTGTCCGTCAAACTGAGACTATAGGGCGTGTCTCTTTCTAAGACTTATACATTTCAGAAAATCTATGACGTTGTTGCGAAAGGTACTTTGAATGACCATCTCCCAGCAGCAGTCCATTGAAAGATTCGTACTAGGGCTGTACTTAAGCACGAGGGTACAGTCAGCCTCATAAGTTTAGACACCACAAGACAAAATAGAAAGATCAGTATTCGCGCTTTCTGACAGGCCGCATTGCATTTAAATTTTCTGCCTTTACTAAAACGTGCGTACAAGATGCATTCTGCACCTCATCCGAAAAAAAAAAGAAAACCGGGTTGATCCCTCTGTCATAGGGACCGGTATAACATGACATTAAAAACTGTCCTTACAGAGGCAATTGAATGTTTACTGTACATTGACATAGGAGAGTTTGCACAATGTATATCGGTGTTCAGCAGCTATAGCACCGTTTAACGGGTATGCACCCACGTGAGCTTGGTGGTACATCTCTATCTCCACGAATAACGTCTATGATCAAAGATTAAAGAAATCATTGTGGTAGCTGTGGATCATAACGGCGAGAGCGTAACCTGAGAAAGAGGCGTAGTAGCCAGAAGACTGTCGATATTGGACGCGGTACTTGTGCTAAGGTCGCCCTCCCCCGGGCATGTTAAAATGTGATTGAACATCGTGGTCGAACTAGAGGGGAACGCTAAGCGCGTCACGTCGCCCCTGCAGCCCGGCCGCATTTTTTGGGGGGGCGAGCGTACGTGAGGAACGCGGTATTACAGCCAGGTGAGGCAGGCGCGCATCGCCGAGCAATTTTTGGTTTCAATGGACGCTACGAGCGAGGCCGACGCTTGGGCTAAGGTCGCCACCTCGCGGCGTTAAGGCATTGGCAAAGTTGCACATCTATTTCAAATGCGCTGAATGGGATGGACATGTAGTAGCATGCGTTGCGTTGCTAAAGCCGTAGTCCACAGTAATGAAGAATTACTTTACCGCTCCAAGACGACGACACCGCCCCGCTGACCAAGAGCACTGCTAAAGAAAAGTGTGAGATATAAAATGCGGGTTTGTAAAGATGTTACAATCTGCTGCCGTGGCGCAGTGGATAGCGTGCTCGGCATCTGTTGCTGCGGACCGAGTTGGTTCGATGCCCAATGGCGTAACTTTATCTCTTTGGAAGGTGATTACGTACATTTTTTGACGTCATTTCTGTGACGCAAATACGTAACTGAAGTCTTCGTGGACCCCAGAATAAAACACTTTCGTGTTAAAGTTGACGGGCAATTCAAAGTTTGCACAAACCTAGTGGTCTCTGAGCTTTCGAAGCCGACCATACATAGAAAAAGAAAGCGACATTCGAGCTCCTGTAAACAAACAAACAAAATACTGGCATGGAGGCCGGAACAAGAATATAGCTGATAATCTAAGGTTATGAGCTAGCGGCATACTTAATTGTATGTGCAGTTCATGTAAAATAGAGAAACAAGACATCCGCAGGATATTCAATGAGAACGGACTCTGTTCTTTCTTCATTACTCGGCCTGGAGCTGGCGCGCGAGATGAAGCACATCTCGTCGCATCAGTCTCGTTCTTTCTATTCGAGGCCGGTCGCATTGATGCCGCTAAATATGCTCGGCCACGCCTTGGACGGAGTCATCCACGTTACGTGAGACACAAAAGTATCCAATCACCCACTTCTGCAATACGAATTAACCCTTTCACTGCCCTAAGAAAAAAAAACGAAAAACATGCCAAAATTACCGAGAAATTGCTCTCGATGAAATTGTATAGCTTTCCTTTTCTCAATAAAATGGTACCATTCGTTCAATTCAGTGGAGTTCCTTTCTTTAACTAATTGCATAAAAAATTAACTCGAAGGTGATTTCCCCGCATGGCACTACAACAAAAAAATGAATACAATGAAATGAAAACTGCCACACAAATTGCCCAAACCCGACAACTGTGTGTCCATCTAGCGTCAAGAAAGACAAGTATGACGAGCATATTCTCCATTGGTTCCGTGTGGGTTTAATTTTTTTATTTGGAGTATAGCCGTCATCGGTTATTTTCTTACAGCACCTCATGACTGCTATACACGTCAACATCAGTGAAATGGTTAAGTGCACATCATAATTTTACTAAAAGATATAAATCACATAATTTAACATCTTGCAGGTGCAGCGTTGTAATCGAATACGGTATGGCTTAGTACGCTGCGCTTTAATCTTGATATCCCGGGATGCCAGATTGTAACAAATAACTTCGTGTGCAGGCACTTGTCCGTACCGTCTCCACCATATCAGTTGTCGGCACAATATTGTTGCAATACTAAAGAGAACAACAATTATCCTTTGTCATTCGCGTTTATTGTGACGACAGATAGAACGGTATCGTCGCTTGCAACACAATGTTTCATACTCGCCGCACACTCTCACCTTTTTATAATGAGCAAATTGTCATTGAAACAAACTCTGACCGCGCCGTTAAATTAGCGCTTGATTCAAGTGTTTGTTTATATCTAACACTGTCCGTACACTGTGGAACAAAAATACCTCATAATCTCTTCCGAAAGGTCTTCACTAGGGCGGTTTTCTTAAACCTACGGTTGTTACATGTAACAACCTCTCTGAAAAAAGTGTATACTGGTCCCTGACCGTTCCTTTGGGAGAAATACTTCTATAGATCCCAGACGAAAACTTCACAAGAAGAAAAAATTTACAGCTAGATCTAGCTACCTCATTAATCTCGTCCCTGGCGTATTTCCGGGACCGTAAAAGGAAAGCACATGAAATAGACCGTAGTCTTCTTCAACAGAAAAAAAAAAAAAAACGTCGTGTTGTCTTTGTGAGAAAATTTTAACGTCAGGCCGCGAAGGTTATTGTTAAAGAGGAGGAGGAAGAGGAGAAAAGGAAGGACAGGGAGGTTAGCCAGTTCTCAGACTGGCTGGCTACCCTGTGCTGGGGAAGGGGGTAAGGGGAATAAAATATGACAGAAAAGAGATGTTATAAAAAGGAGAAAAAAAAGAAAAAAGGTTATTGTTAAAAAGAGCGCCTTAAAGTATGAGCTGACTTCCTAAACACACCACCTAGTCGAAGTCGTCAGAACTCTGTTTTTTTTCAATAGACAGTTGCCCAGAACATTGTAAGTCTAGTAGCCCTTTCCATTTTGTCAATGTCCCTCTTTCGACATCAGTTTTTCTTTGACCATATACTTATAAACTCTCGAAACAATTTTGACAAAAAGAATCTCATTCGCCAAAGATAACACGTGCTCTAACGCTCAAAACCGAATCTACTTTCCAGTTTGAGGAGCGAATTTCTCTTCCGGGAGTGATCAAATTGCACAGGAAACCTATTATGTCCTACGTAATGAAAAAAAATTGAAGGACACTTTGTACATTCCAAAGTGTGTTCGGCGAAAGCGTGTGGCCATTCCACTGACGGAAAGACGGACGGAAAGAGCGACGGACGGACAGACGGACAGACGGACGGACGGACAGACGGACATCCCGACGGACGGACATCCGGACGGCCGGACGGACATCCGGACGGAAGGACGGACAGACGGTCATCCGGACGGACATCCGGACGGACGGACGGACAGACGCACATCCGGACGGACGGACGGACGGACGGACAGACGGACATCCGGACGGACGGACGCACGGACATCCAAACGGACGGACGGACATCCGGACGGACGGACATCCGGGCGGACGGACGGACGGACATCCAAATGGACGGACGGACGGACGGACATCCGGACGGACGGACATCCAAACGGACGGACATCCGGACGGACAGACGGACATCCGGACGGACGGACGGACGCCGGATGGACGGACACCGGACGGACGGACACCGGACGGACGGGCACCGGACGGACGTGAGCATGAGACATTAAAGGCTTTCGCCTTAAAAGCTTGTGAATGTGCTCACGAGCTGCGGCTCTTATGCTTCTCACGAACGCCTCTGGTGTGGTTATCATCTCGTCTATACGGAAATATTCATTGTGTCTTTGCTTACACGGTTTCACTGCAAGACTTCATCTAGGTCCGGCTCACGTATGAAGGAATATTTATGGTAAGGTCGGGCTCGATGCTGCTCCCGTTGCGACATCTCTTGTTGTGAAATTTGAAAGTGTTGCATTGACCTTATCCTGAGCATGTTGACGGCTTAGACTTTAGCTCACAAGGAACTCGCAGCACTATGATTTATTTATTTGATTTATTTGATTTGCATACACAGATACACAAGGAAAGAGGGAGAGAGCAGAGGAGAGAGGAAAGAGGGAGAGAGCAAGCTGGCAATTGCCACCTGGAGGCGCACAACGCCTGCTTACTTTCGGGAGGAGGAAAGAGATAGAGGAGAGGGAGATAGGAGGAGAGAAAGAGGAAAGAAAGAGGAAAGAAGGGAGGGAAGTATAAGAAAAATTGAGGAAGACTTAGACAATCATAAATAAACACGAAAAAAAACGTCTATAAACGGGTGGCAAGGTCCGTTTGGTCCATAAAAGTCAATAGAGCTCGATGGGCCTGGTCGCGTCGAGAAACACAACATCTCGGAAAGAGGCAATCGTCTAGGGTCGCGCACTTCAGTCCCAGGAATTTATATTCCTTAATCAGTACAGCCCGCTGCGTAGCGAATGCGGGGCAGTGCACTATAAGATGATCAAGTCTCTCACAGGAGCCATAAGCTGCGCACAATGGACTGTCCGCACGCCCTTGACGGTATAAGCGTTCGCGCACCAACACAGAGCCGACTCTTAGTTTATATAATAGCGCTCTGGAAGGAGGAGACAAGCCACCACCACGAACACGGGAACGGAACGATCCATTCGCGACACGCTGGTCTGGGTGCTGTTTTAGGTGGTGTCGGCGTATAAGCAGGCGAGCGTTGTCCATCATAGATGAAATTTCCGGGCAGTCACAATTATCATGATTACAAGATGAAGCAAGGCGATCCGCCTCTTCATTTCCAGCAATTACCACGTGCGAAGGTACCCACTGGGCAGCTAGGGACACCCCACGTGAGATAATTTTGTTGGCGGATTCCGTGATGCTGCAGAGAATTGGGCTGTCGGCCTCCTTTCGGGTGAGTCTGCTAAGGGCACCACGAGAGTCTGTAAGGACGACGACCTTCGATGCTGGTAATCCCTCCTGCACGTATTTAAGGATGACATCAATCGCTGCTAGTTCTGCAGTCACTGACGATGATGGGTGTGGTATTTTAAACAACCGCCTGATGTCTGTTGAAGGGCAAAGGCTGCAGAAGCGCCCAGGCCGTCGCTACGTACAGATGCATCCGTAAATACTTTAGCGTAGTCCTCAAATTCTTCAAATAAGTATGATTGGGCTAATTGGTAGAGTGCCGAAACAGGTTGGTCACTTTTTGCGTATTCCTGGAATTGATAGATGAATACGGAAGGTGCATTTGCCGTGCTCTTTCGATGTTGTCAACGCAGTGGTTTCTTCGGAATTGCCGGTAATGCCATTGAACAAAGCCGCAATTTTACCCACGCGAAAAAACGGGCGCCGGATCAGCCTATTAACGAGTGCTTTCCCATCTGGGGCTCGGTGCATACGCTCAATATGATGTAGCGCCCTCAGGTCAGCTTGCAGCCTTAGCGGCAACTGGTGGGCTTCAGTAAGTAGTGGGAAGGATTGAGCCTCACGAGGTAAGCCAAGCATTACTCGGAGGGCTACACGATGATCCCGTTCCAGCTGAGACATTAAAGCAGGCGGCACATTCAAGACTGGCAAGGCATACATTACGCAAGAGAGTACAGATGATTGGTACACCTGTAGCGCTGTCTTCTGGTCAATGCCATCACCCCTAGCAGTCAAGGCGGCCACATATTTGAACAGGGACAGCGATTTGCGCCTCACAGTTGTAACAGCAGGACGCCAAGAAAGGCGATCATCGATTATTACACCCAGGTAGCGATGTTGCTGTACCCACTGTATCAGTGCGTCTCCGAGGTATAGCCTGCTCATGCTTCGACGAGCGCATTGCCTAGGATGGTACGCGATCGCGGCTGACTTGGCAGGTGAAATCTGCAGGCCAACTTCAACCAAGTATGCTGAAGTTTCATTCAAAGCTCGCTGCAATATACCACGCAGACGTGGACCATGGTATGGAGTGCACGCCGGCCACTTGCTTGTACAGTAGATTGGAATCTAGCGCCATGATTATTGGCTGAATTTTAGAGATAAGGGCAGTGGATGGTGCATCTGCACCTCGACTTCTATATATTCAACGCACTGTGGTGGGGCGTTAGGCTTTCTTTTATTCCCATGCATTCGGCATGTATCCCTCTATTTCGTATATATATATATATATATATATATATATATATATATATATATATATATATATATATATATATATATAGTCCAAGGGATTATTAGTCAGCTGCCAGCTTGTAATAAGGTCACGTGGTACTTGACGCCAACAGGAAGAAAGAGAATGTTGCACGATCACCCTCATGTTTACCTGCGGCACTGACTGCCCACACATTTAAATGCACATATATACCCTTTACAGTGGACGGGGGGATGGCCACTGCGGTAGGTCAGATGGTAGAGCATCAAACGAGTTATTTTGTCCCAGGTTTGGTCCCTGCAAGCGGCAAGTTATCTTCTCGTCCACTTTTATTTCTTCCCATTTACGTTACATTTACTACAAATAACATCCCGTACACTGTAGTTGGTATTATTGTCTGTTAGTTCTCATCAATATTGTGTCAATAATATTGTGTGTAACGGCGACGTCGACTCGCATAGCGACGCCGACGACAAAAAGGTGCATATAACGGCCATCGAGAAAGAAAAAAAAACTGAAAAGAAAACTTAAGGCGACTGATATCGATACGCACACCGGCGGTCACTACGCAAAGGGCCTCTGGGATTAATAGAAGTTCTTCAGCATGCCATTTAGTCTTCAGCAGCCCGCAAGAAAATAGTTTGGATATTGCGTCCAGAATACGACGGAACTTATTACATACAGGATGTCCTGAGACTTCGTTAAAAAGGCTAACGCAAACATGGCACAATCTACTAAGGTTTTTGCCTCTTTAACCCGACTTGTCGATGATGCACATACTGTGTCTATCTTCAATGACTGCAACACGCTATACGCGTCTGTTAACTAGTCTCAAGGCTTTGACCTAGCGGAAAGTCATATTACCACGCTTGTTCTTCTGGCCAATATACCACTGCAACTTCGTCGTGTGAAGGCCCTCCGATATTCCCTTAAGCAGCAGCGTGAGAGAATGTAACCTCCATCGTGCTCCGCGAAGTGGAAGAAACGGTTTCTGCATCCGCTTTTCGCTGTACCGCTTATCAAGGTAGTCGTCTACCTGAAGTTTCGGGCACCGAAAAGTCGAACTGTAACGATAAAATTCAAGCAGGTGGTCTACCCTACGTGCTAGCGAAGCTTTGTGACTGGACAAAGACTGACAATCGACCAACCTGCATCAACCTCCCTCGCCTCAGTCACTTTGAGTGTCACGGCCGCAGTCCCTGGTCGGGACGGATAGCTTGACCCACTACCGCCAGTTTACGTAAGTGCGTGTGACTATGCATTTGTTACCCACGTACTTCAACGTGGAGCAACTTGTTGCCTAATAAGTTGTGCTACCATAAGACAGAACATTGAAAAAGGAGTAGGAATCAATAATTCCTGCTTATGAATACGATGTAGAATACCAGAAAACGGAATCTGAACCACAATAATCATTCTTCCAGTTTTCAAACTGCATATGCAGGGGGCTGTGTGACAAACAAAAAATAAATAAAAGAAAGAAACATATAGGAGAAAGCAGTATGAGTTTACTCTAGTAACGTTGGTGTTAGCCTCGTGCGCCGCAGTCTTTGTGGACCACCGAGTAATGAAAATTTCCGGATTTGCATAGCACCGTGGTTTCTCTACATTCCGTAATATGCATGAGCAAGTGGTCGAAGCACTCTCGAGTGCGTATATGTGTCGCTTCCTCCGGTGTTCTGCAGTGAGCGCTTGTATATGAGTTGGCTATCTATAAAAGCTATTTTGCCAAGCACCTCTTTTAACATACGCCTCTGTGGAAAATCAGGGATCGCAAGAGAGGAGTTTGATGTACTGGCCGCCAAATGAGGCAGATTATTGTTGTATCTTCCGTGCGAGAACAAAAAAAAAAATCAGCATAAGCAATCGCGACAAGAAGGACCGCATGATTAATGCCATATTTATTCGGCGTAGCGCAGGAAGCGAGGTGCTTGCCTGAATATAGATAGGCGCGTTATCGGGAGAACGAAAGTTGGCGCCTACACCTCAGTGACTTTTTTGTCGATAATGCCAGTTACGTTTACAGAAGCAAGTTGTGGAAGCTTTTACGATAAATGTTGGCGAATACCAGTTTCTTAAACTACCATAACGCGAAAGAAGACTACAGAAAAGATCCTTGCGTTCGCCCTAGTATACTTGACGACTTGAGAATTCTTGCTTTTATTTAGTTGCTTTTCAGTTTCAGGCTATGCCAATCGGCTACACTGATGGCAAGAATACGATGCAGCGCCTTTTACACTAAGCATACTTTTTCATACGTAACGACCATATTTCTGAAAAGCAACCAAGTTTAAACACTTTGCTGGACACATTTAAAAACTTCATGCCATTAAAACAACGCAACCTGCCGTTGAGATCACCTCCAATTACTTTCTGGGACCTGCAAAGCTTACTTTACTCTAACAGTAATGTTCCCATCACAAACTTGGGAACGGCCATTTGCCCCCCGGTAATATTCCTGAGGCCGAGACAATCAATGGGTACTCAAGTATGCAAATGAGTGCTGGGGAAATATGCACGAGGATGGGAAGCAAGCGTTGTGGAATGGCGTTGGAAACGTTCCTGTTAAATTTTCTTCTTCGTACGAAAATTATTCTTTCTCTTCGGTCTATGAAAGTAAGCTTACTCGTATGTAAACATTAGGTGTGATGTTACATGATATTTAGAGTGAATGTTTTATTTGAAGTGAGTCTAGCTGTGCTCTTAAGCTACTACACAAAACTGAATATTGTCACTAGGCATCTTCGTCAACAGAATACATAGAAGATGTGGGAATCGCGCGCCTGCCCACCCGATAACAGCACGTGCTGCGCAGTAGGGGTGCGCGCGTTCCACACTTCGCCTACAAAAGCACCAGCTGACACAGTGCTGGGGGAGTTGGCGACAGACAGTCGAGGTGTGTGCGCGCGTGGATTGCGTGGCCGGCGTGGTGAAGGCTGAAGGTGATTGGCATGCGCGGTGGCTGTGTGGACATCGAGCTGTAAGCTTAACTGTTGAATGTTTCCCCTTACTAATAAATGTTTTTGCAAGTTTTGAGGCAGCGTCGCATTCCGTCGTTTGGCCAGACGACGAGAACCCCCACAAGTGGCGCCCAACGTGTATAAGTGGCTACGTTTGACCAGCAAGATGGATGCGGCGTTGAATCGTCTGCTCGAGACAATGGAGCGTCTCGACACAGCAACAGCAGTGTACTGTGCGGCGAGGGGACACGCCGAGCCCGCGGCCTATTGTGCGGCGAGGGGCGTGGCGGTCCCGACTACGGACTACGGACGATGGCCGCCGCTCTCGTTTGGGCGGGAATGTACACCGCCGCCAGACGTTGAAACCGGAGGCGTCCCTATTGCCGACGGGGAGGCTCCAGATGTAGAGCTACCTGTCGACCAGGTCCTGGCAACGGCTGCGGGCGAGTACGACAAGAACGCCGCGGAAGACTCTACTACAGAGGGTGCAGACAAGAGTCCCGTGGCTGAGGAGGCCATGATCGCGCATGCCAGGGACAATGAAAACGCCACAGAAGTTTTGGCGGCAAAAGAAGACCGAGATGCCAGGGACGAGCCTAGGGCGACCTTGTTAGTACGTGCCAACTACAACGACGACTCGAACATGGGCGTGGCGGAAGAGGACCAGACTATTGCGGCGAGAGCGAGTGGACGTACGGAGTCGCCGAAAGCTGCTGACGCTGCCGGCACCGAGGCACCGTTCGCGAAAAGGCCTGAAGCAGCGATGATGACGGAGGCCGCGGAGGATGCCACCAAGAACGCCGTTGCTCGAAGGAACGTGGCCTGCATGACCACGAGGACGACAGCAGAGGCGACCGCGGAAAACGAGCCCGTCTACGACCAGTGGGTGAGTGGCCTGGCTGTAACCACTCGGAAAGGAAACCTCGAGGCACTGCTCGGTAAGCACGGCAAGGTAATGCCCACCACGGCTGTCATAGCGAGCAAAACGCCTGGTGCACGCCGCTGCGGCTTCATCACGCACACTGAGCATGAGCCCGGCGGCACTCTGCGAAAGTCCGAGGGGAGGACGGAAGCTGCCACGGTAGCTGCCACGGTAGCCGCCACAACGACCGCGCCCACTGCGACTTCTAGAAAGACGCCCAAAACGGCGTCGACGGCAAAGAGGGCAACATTGCCAGCGAAGCAGACGACGGTGACGAAGGCCAAGGATGATGCCGTGGAATGCGATGAAGATAAACACCGGCAACGAACTTTTTCGCACGGGGGGGGAATGTGTGGGAATCGCGCGCCTGCCCACCCGATAACAGCACGTGCTGCGCAGTAGGGGTGCGCGCGTTCCACACTTCGCCTACAAAAGCACCAGCTGACACAGTGCTGGGGGAGTTGGCGACAGACAGTCGAGGTGTGTGCGCGCGTGGATTGCGTGGCCGGCGTGGTGAAGGCTGAAGGTGATTGGCATGCGCGGTGGCTGTGTGGACATCGAGCTGTAAACTTAACTGTTGAATGTTTCCCCTTACTAATAAATGTTTTTGCAAGTTTTGAGGCAGCGTCGCATTCCGTCGTTTGGCCAGACGACGAGAACCCCCACAAAGACGAGCAGACAAGCTTTATTGTTAATGAAGCAAACTCGTGCCTAGTACAAGAAAGAAGCCGAACCAGAGCGGCGTGTAAACGCACGGCTGCTGCGGAGCAAAAGATCAACCTACATCTCATGTGCTGACAGTATTTAGGCGTTGTGTAGTCGCAAGACATGGCATGCGTGTCATCAGATATTCCCCTGCCTGATACGATGGGCCCATCGCTTATTTCAGTCGGCTCTAACGTATGTGGATGACGTGACAGCTGTCGCTGCCCATCGACGGTTGCAGCTGCGAAGCCCTGCACGGCGCGTGGCAATATTGTCATGAATGAACGTCGAAAGCCGGATGGGACGGGTTCAGTAGGCGCGGTTATTTGACGAAAAAACAGAAAAACAACCCGAGCATACCGTTGTTCTGGCGAAGGTGCACTGCTGCCGCTGCATTGCAGTAATTTTGAACAGTGAGGTTGTCATTAACTGGATTTCGTCGGGTAATTATGAGGCCAGAAAGCACCGCGACAGATTCGAGAATACCTGTAATCACCTTCAACCACACCTGTTTTGACTAGAAATGTGCCTATTAACTTTCCTAGAAAGTGATCAGCTTAGAGAAGTGCCAAAATGTTCATGTGTGAATATTCAAAAGCTCTCAGGTTTTATTTACACGCCGCTTCACTGCAGCGAAAGGCAGATCAGTTGAAAAAAATGTCCATGAAGCTTGCACTACGCCACTGAAGGCTTGCAGCAGCGAAACTGGACTATTACTTCTAGGTTGTTTTAAGGTTTGAGCCAGGTGATCCAGGTTATTTCTAGGTTGCTTCTAAGTGTTGCTAGGTTTATCTAGGAGATGTTAGGTTGTTTCTACGTGGATTCTGAGCGCAGAGAGGTTCGAGTTAAACCTGAGGCAGTCACAGACACGGATGTCCCGACTTCAGAGACAAACTCGCGCTGAAACAAAGCGTTTGCACCTCTCATAGATGTACAGGTACGCCTTCCTTGGTGTAGGCGTTCCATCGCATCGGAGTGTTCTCGCAACCTCCGTTGCTGCCTTTCCCGTTCCCTAGTATTAGGGTCTTTCAGCAAGTTACAGAAATACGGTACACATATACGGTACGGTATTACCGTAGCGCTCCTCCTTTCCCGGTCGTCGACCTTTTGCCGGTGAAGGCGCCCCAACACAACAAAAGCTTTTTTCAAAAGTTACTGCGGGGCTGTCAAGCCTGATTGTTGCCTGTCAGTCTACGCATTGTTAACGGACACACCTGTCGTTCGGGGGGACGGACTGTTACTGGAACGGGGAGCGGCAAAAGCACAACGAGCGGGAAAGGATGAGTGCTACCGTAATGCCTTACCGTATTTGCGTACCGTATTTCCGTAAGTTGCTAAAAGACCCTATTATCTCGTTGCACGTACTCGTAGTCTTCGGCTGGCTGCCGCCATTTCGCGGCGATTTGTTGGGCTTACTGTTGCCTTCTTCATCTTGAGTGGACGAGTCGTAAGTAGTGGGATTTACGCAATTTCAGTGGAACTAACCCGTTTATGATGATGATAGTTTTCTGATAGGCGGCAAACAAACATACCCTTTTTTATGATAGGCCGCACAAATTACTTCTAGCTCGCATAGATTCACCGGTAAAATATGTGCGAATTATGTGCTGTTTGTTTTTAATGGCACGATCAACGAGCGACATTGTTGTTTCTCTTCCAATAATAATAATAATAATAATAATAATAATAATAATAATAATAATAATAATAATAATATCTGGAGTTTTACTTTACAAAACCATCATATGATTATGAGCGGCGCTATATTGCAGGGCTCTGGAAATTTCGACCATTTGTTGTTCTTTAACGTATACAATGATATCACACAGTACCTGGACATCTACCATTTCGCCTCCACCGAAATACAACCGCCGTGGCCGGGATCGAAACCGCAACCTTCTGGTAGAAGCCGAGCACTCTGTTCCAAGCATGTCCTCTTGATTTCCTATACTCGCTGTTTTCCGAGTATACGCAAAAGGACCCCTAAAAAGTTGAAGGCACTGGTTTAAAGGAAATGTTGTTGTATACATATAATATCGGTACATGGGCTTTAAGGGCCAATTAACTGCCAGGATAACGAATAAAAATCAATTGACTAAGTTCATTGAAAAGGTGTTCGCTGCTCCGATCGTGACGGCCCCTGGAGGATCACATCTTAAAGACGCGCTTCTTATTACTCGCCCTCTCAGTTCCACTTCGCCAGTGCGCGAAACACAAAGTGAACTCAACAAATAAAAGAAATAACATACACTAGCCGTGTAAAGCTTAAGAAACAGCGAAGCTGGTTGATCTGAGGGGCTTAACGTGGCCTCCTTGGCTGATGCGAGGTCTTCTGTTGGCGTAGACAAAGTAGTGTCGAACCACAGCCTGTCACAGACCATGAAAAAAATGTCCATACTCCAGCGCCGAAACTAACGTAACTAACGTGTAAAGTTGGCTGTGGCAGCTGTGGTGGAACCACGGGCCTATCATCGCTCGCACTGGGCTCACGCAGCGAGCAAGCATGGCACGGCGGCTGAGAAGCAACGGCGGAGGGATTTTTTGAGGACACCCGACGTTTCACCTCGAGCTTTAAGGGGAGGAGGAGGATGAAACTTTATTCTCAGAATCCGGCGGCCTCGGTGGTGTAGATCCCACGCCTAATCGTCAGCCAGGAGACCTTGGGCCCTGGTGGAGTCCTCGGCTCATTAGATTGCCCAGGGTTGCTCCTTTGGATTCGTTTTAAGCAGCACGGTCTCCCAATGCTCATCATTAGTAATTGCGTGACCCATTTGGACCACCTTTCGACAGGTCCACAGGATGTGAGCTTCGCTCTTTAAAAAGGGCAGACGAACGCCGATGTGCGACTGCCGCTAGCAGACAGCTATGTCAAGGACTCTTCAAAGCTGAATTTTGTCGCGCTAAATAAGAGTGTTAAGAGTGCCCCTCTAAGTAAGAGTGAAGAGTGATAAAGCTAAACTGTTTTATGATCCTCTGTGGTTTGTGTGATCATCGCTATGCGGAGAGGTGCTGCCGCTGTCTTGCCGAAAAGGCTCCACTCAGAAAATAAGTTCCAGCTGGGATTCTCATCGAGGTATGGTGCATTTTTCATCCAACAGCGTGAGGCTCTAACCATTAGGTCAGCACTGCATGCAAGCGCGTGGGCAGAATTCTACATTATGCGTGAGACAATTTCAGTGCAACGCCTCTCCCCGCCAGCTTGCCCCCCTCCCAGTGAGGCTTTTACGATCCGTACATCGTGTAAAGACGACGTATTATGGGAGCCCGCCGCCAAAAAAAAAAGCAAAATGTTGTCCCGTAGGGCACTCAATCAGCGTGTATTGCGTCTTATAAATGCTTCGATGTAAGTATGATTAGCTAGCCTATATACACAACGCCCGGAGTATACCTTTGACGCGATATCTCTTGGCGAGAGATATGAGAGCCCATTTTTTTATTTGATTTTTTTTTACGGATACAGAAGTCAGGACAGTCCCCAAAAGAGAATATCCATGGCTGCCTGCGCCAATATGGATATGTAGCTTGATCCGTTCGTCTTTACTGCTATCCATATCTTTCTCGTGTTCCGATGAGGTTTCTACCGCCGTTCGTTAAGTGTTCCTTTCGTTGTCGTATTCAGTCGGACGCTGTCTCGGCCTGCAGTAGCTGCTGCCATGAACGTTGTCTCTGTAAGGGGGGACGTAAAGGGAGACAATAAAAAGGGAGAATCGTACTCTTCCATTGGCCAACGAGGTATTCAGAGCAAATGAATGTATATTACCCCAGGAAATGTATTGTTATGTATTTCGCTCCGACAGTATAAGTACATTAGTGACCTCGTAACGAAGGGAACTAAACAGCGAGTTACCATGCACCACTTTGCGCAATAAGGAGTCTTTACGAAAGAAAAAAAAGACGGTTGATGTACCGTGCCCATAGGTGCACACCATCAAATATGAAGGAGGAGAGTGCTATTAGAACGCGGTTCGTCGCATTTACAGAAGGTCCTTGTGCACAGCAAACGTATATCACATACTGAGCGAGAACGGCAAGTTGGCTCACACAGCGACCTCACCGGTCTAGATGCTATCAATATGTGCGTATATACTGCCGGGCAAGTAAGTGTTCGTTAGCTTCTGGTTCAAGGTCTGGTTTTGAAAGTCAAGATAATGCACAATGAGGGGCGTACGATATGCTCGTGCTTCTTGTGTCTAAGTATGCGTGCTTTTCGGGGATTTGACTAAAACGAAACGACCTGTAATAAAACTATTGTGGAGAGGACGTCCGACACTCTATGTTTCATTAGCGCTAAAACATAATCAAACAAGCCGGTTTCACTTTACCTTGAAGTACATTTGCGACATTGATAGGATCAATATAAGTATCGTGAATATAGAATAAATATAAATCGTACCCGAAGCTCAACTAACTTGCGTCTGGGTTGCTTCTGAGAATATATTTACATGTTTAATAAATACAGTAAATATGTAGCAAGATTTCAAGCGAGGCTATCATGCAATCTTCCAGATTTGCTGCCCAATTTCACTAGAAACGTTCCTTTTCGAACAGTACCGTTAAATTTAGCTTGAACTTTTCTGAGCAGCTTGCATTAATTGGCAGATACTTAATAATGTATTCTATTTTTGTGCAACTACTTAATGAAAGCTTCATGAAGCAGTATTGATGTAGAATAAAGGTCCTTGGTTCTGCCACTCAGCGTACATACATACATACATACATACATACATACATACATACATACATACATACATACATACATACATACATACATACATACATACAAAAAGTTTATTGCAGTCATGAGGGACAAGATTAGACGAGGCCCTGAGACCACGCCTGTCAAATCGGCGAAAAAATATCAAAGGATCCTTTTGAGGGGACCCGACAAAGATGCGAAGGCCACTTGTCCTCACAGTATATTACTTTCTTTTTTCACAGCATAGAATAAGATTGTGTACACACATCTGGAAACTTGGCGATGTATAAACCCAGGAGTGTTGACCGCATGGAAGAGACTCGTGTGATCTGCGACTTGTGGAGAACACCGGAGCCCAAGGAATATTGAAAAGGGAGCGAAGGGAACAATGAAGGCAGCCAGATTATTTATGCCGAATGAAATATTGGATCTCTCCTTGGCAAATCCCACTCACTGGATAGGTACGAATCTCTTTCAGGTCATCATCATGACGGTTACGGATCATATCAAAACCGCCATGTGATTACAAAGCTGCCGGGGTCAAGGGGAGAGAGAGAGAAGAGGTGGGGGGGAAAGCCGCAATAACTTCAACCAAGTGCGCTACGGTAACGTACGCCTAAAGTTGACAAAGGTATGTTTTCTTTTATTCTGCTTTACGCTCTAAATTTTAAATTTGCGGGCCGGCATCGCAACCGCTTGCTAGAAAATTTTAGCCTCTTAGGTAACGCGGTGAGACTCTGATCATCCCCATAAACACCATCTTGATCATAAAGAGCAGCAACAACAAATGAAACTGTGTAATTTATGACGAATCATATTGTCCCGCACTAATATGAGCGTCGGGTAACTGTAAGCATTGGATGGAGCAAGGCTCACAACATTAATAAAAATATCTGGGGTTTTACGTCCCAAACCCACGATTTGATTATGAAAGACGCCGTAGTGCAGGGCTCCAGAAATTTTGACCATCAGGTGTTCTTTAACATGCACTGACATCGCACAGTACACGGGCATCTGCCATTTCTCCTCCATCAAAACGCGACCGCCGCGGTCGGGATCGAACCCGCGACCTTCTGGTCAGCAGCTGAGCACCGTAGCCACTGACCCACCGTTGCAGACAGGGTGCATAATATTGGAAACTTATTAAAATGCGTGGATCCAATACGTCCAACACAGATTCCAAATAAGCTCATTAAAAAAAACCAGTTTCACCGAAACGGCGTTGCAAATAATGCGATGGCGACAAATTGCAATGGTATACCCAGTCAGGCTGGTCGCTAAATCTTTTGGACCTTATCACACGTAACTCCATAAAACTGTGGTGTAAGAGAATACGGCCGCTCCAGGGACACTTTTCGCACACTCTCTTCGCGCTTAGACGCAGCACGTAGAAGGGTATACGAGCTTTCCGCTGGTGCCTGCCGAGATGACGCGCGCGTGCCAGCGATTCACAGTTCGCAGATGCTGATCGATCGATCCCCCCCCCCCTTCCTCCCGCGTGCCTTCCTGCTCGTCCAAGACGGGCGGGATGTTTCCCTCTACTTGTGCTTTATTCGTCGGCAGGCTTTATAAGCAGGATGATGTTATCGCTTGTAAAGACCGATGTGGTTTGGCCGGCTCGTTTGATATCTTCTTCAGCCGCGTTCGTAGCCCCGGCTCGCTCGCTTTTAACCGCGGGTAGAGAATATACGATGCGCGGGGACTGCTATAGATTTGACTTTACACGGAACATGACGGCGACGGCGAGGAGCCGTCGAGAGTTTCCATATGATTGTCACCGCAATGAAACTTAATGTTTCCGCCTAGTAGGATTAGCGAGGATTAGTCGTGTACTACACATGAGAATCTGCGAAGCGCTGGACAGGTGGCGCTTGTTAATTTTCATTAATGTGGGTCTGTAAAATTGAACCCTACATGAAAGCGTCATGTAAAGTAGTCAAAACTCGGCAGCGTTCACACATCGGTAAGATAGCAATATTGTTAAAACCTGGTAGCGCTTACCGGACAATCTGAGATACACTGGGCAGGTAGATCTTGTTAATGTTCATCAATGTGGTTGTGTACTATCGCACCTTACATGAAAGCTTCATGTAAAGTTGATAAAGTCGGCAGCGCTTACAGCTGGGTAAGACTGTAATATTTTTAAAACTCGGTAGCGCTTACCTAACAATCTTAGACACACTGCAGGTGGCGCCTGATAATGTTGAACAATGAGGTCGTATAATATAACACCTTACATGCAAGCTTCATGTAAAGTTGTTAAAACTCGGCAGCGCTTATAGCGTGGTAACACTGCAATATTGTAAAAACTTGGTAGGGCTTACGGGAGCGCTTGCGAGAGCGCTTAATGACAATCTGAGAAACACTGCGCATATGGCGCTTGTTACTATTCATTAATGTAGTTGTGTAATATCGAACCTTACATGAAAGCTTCATGTAGAGTTAAAACTTTGCAGCAGTTACAGCACGGCAAAACTGTAATATTGTCTAAACTCGGTAGCGCTTACGAGAGAGCTTACATGGCAATCAGGGAAATCGGGGCACGTACCGCTTGTTAATCTACATTAATGTGTTTGTGTAATGTCGTACCTTACATGAAAGCTTCATGTAAAGTTCTTGAAGCTTGGCAGCAGTTACAGCTCGGTAAGACTGTAACATTGTTATAACTCGGTAGTGCTTACGGGAGCGCTTACATGACAAACTGAGCAGCACTCAGCAGGTGGCGCTTCCTAATGTTCATTAATGTGGTTGTATAACACCACACTTTGCATGAAACATTTATATATGTGTATTAAAACATGGCAGCGCTTACAGCTCAATTAAATTGTGGCAACAATATAAATATTCGTTACTTTTTTTAATATCTTGCAGTTCCAGGACGTTTTCTGCAGGGATAGCTGGTGTACTATATTTGCAAAACAAACATCTCTAGCTAGCAGGGTAAGAAATACGCTGCATTGAGGTTCTTGTGTTCGCACATCTCTCTTGTTTGGTTACTTGTGTATCCTTTATTGTACTTGAATTACACAGGTAAACAGTGAAGAATGAAAAAGAAATGATTATGCGGGAATGCGTAAGATGATCATTCTGCCAACGAAATATCTCATGCTCACTGCTGGCGATGAGGCTCTGCTTCACTTGCAATAAAAGTCAGAGTCACACGCCAATGACGTCCGCCCATACGCAATCTTCTTCATCATTCAGTTTCGTTAACGGGGCTGCCACCTACTTGGCTTAGGCGCAGAATCAGAAGAGACCAGGCTGCATGCTGCTCGCAAAATCGAGAAAGATAGGTCCTTTTCTTTCCATTTGCGGTTTAATTTTTTCTGCCGTTAAGACCATTGAACTTTAATTCAAATGAGAATAGTGCATAAATGGGAAATTACAAAGTTCACTGGGCTGTCTTCTGTTTTTTTAATATTGTTGTTTAATACAGTTGGTAAGGAGTGGTGATTAAACGTGCCAATATTCTGAGTAACTCGATTAATGAAATAAGGCGCACTTCATAGCAATTTATTATCTGTGCAATCGCGACGTACTCGTGGCGATTAAATACTGCTGTCTCATGGGACTGGCATCAAAAGCGACCATGCGATTGCGCTTGTTACTACTAACAAAATAAGGAAGTTCTACAACCACGTATTTCCATCATGCTGCTTCTTCGTACGAAAAAATTTCTTTCATGATACTCTAGGCCTGCTGGTATACGTACCGTCCCTACAAATTTGTTCAAATGCAGTGAGAAGTTCTATGTCAACCATGCCATGGGGACATAAAACGGCTCGTGAACTCACTGAAGGGTTTATCATCAAAATGATGGGTGATCATTGCGTATCTGAAAATTCTGTGTTTGCTAGACGGCGAGATACAAAAGCTTAGAAATTTCTTTCAGGAAACCTAAAATTCCTGCACATACATGGCATTGGTTTTTCTTACGTAACGTTTTGTTTCAATAAATTTCAGTTTCAAGACAGCGTTCGTACTGGGTCCTTCTCGTGCTGTGTCTCTATCGCGTTCGCGCTCATTTTCCAAGTATGGTCAGCGTATGTCTAAAATATCTATAGCACGCACTACGAGTAAAAGCAACCGTTTATAGCATCCGGAATGCCGTAGTTCTAAAGTAAGATACAATGGTATCATCTTTGTTACATTCAAAAGCACAATGGAAGCAACATACGTTGTCAGTTAAAGTGACAAGGAATACTTGCAGCTTCCATTCTTAATGGAACGGACGAATAGCGGGAAGGACGATCAAGAATGAGGCTAGGCGAGCCCGATTTCCAGTTTGTTGTCGCAGTAAATAAAAAGACAGATAATGCTTCCATCTCGGGGCTGGCATTTGGCAGTAGCGAAGGAGGAACCATCGAGTGCACTGCAAACACTGTCGCACTGGGCTCGTGTTTGTCATGTGTCTCCATCGCCCTCATTTTGACGAGGCGCCTGTTGCGGGCATCTGTGTACAGTCTACAGTAGCTTTTGCTAGAGAAGAACCGGAAATAGCTGACAGCCTCTGTTCCGCTTGGGCATCAACGCGTTACTCTCGTCGGACTTGCTGTGTTCGGCAACAATACTTAATAACGTACGTGGAAAAAAAGGAAATAATTGTACAGCTGCTGTCAGGCATTTCTAGAACTTGTTCCACGAATAAATCGTACATTATACAACTTATTTGAGAATCTCGAGGTTCCTGTAGATCATTTCATCCTGTATGTCACCTACCATTGCGCAACCATACTCAAAAGCAAACTTTGTTTCAGGATATTCATGTATACATGCCGAAGCGAACGCAAGGATTTTTCCACACAAATGAACCGTCTGAAAATACCTTTTTTTTAATTCTCATGTGAAATGATGGAAAGGCAGGATACTTCAGCATCGGATATACCGATACCACTAGTCATTTATGAATTCTAAAAGAAATTAAGAACAACAACTAGTCAACCACACTATGGACACGTGTGATCCCCACTATACAAAGAGCCATAGGCGTGCGCACGAGGGGGACAGAGGGGGTGGCCGACCCCCCTAGTCACCTAGAAGGAGGGCGCAAATTCAGTCCCATACATTGGCATAATAGGGCTCTGCGACTCGGGGGGGGGGGGGGCGCAAATTCAGCCCCATGCACTGACATAATAGGGAGGGGGGGCGCTGCGATGAACCTTGCCCCCCCCCCCCCCCCCCTTGAAGGGAAGCCCTGCGCACGCCTATGCAAAGAACGTATTTGACTCAAGAATATCGAGTGCTCATAATGCCATAACTAGGTTCACAAAAGTCATTTCATGTACTGGAAAGCTGACCATGGCACTCACACATCATAATGAAACCTAATGTGATGAGTACGAATAGGAATAGCATTTGTATACAGCCTGTAGGGCTTATGACTGCTGGAACATCGCGAAGAACACTCACCGCACGCCTATGCCGCTCAGGGCGAGGCCAAGGTCCAAGAGCAATGCCCCGTGTTACAGGTCTTCTGTCACTAATGAGAACTAGAAGGCAATAAAGCGAAGCAAAGTGTGGGATTTGTTATACGTATTAATTATGGTGTGACTGTCAATGAACTAAAGTCGACGAAAGGGTAATGTGCCGCTGGCAGGGACCGAACTTGCCGGCGGCCGCTTATCTTTTTGTCCACGCTACTTTCTTCGCATTTACATCATAATTACTAACAATAACATCCCCTATACTTTACTCGGCTTTATTTTCTGTTCTCATGAATGTGGTGTCTAACAGAGAAAAACGGCCCCTTAAAATTCTTCTTTTGTTCAGACCTTCTGTTCGTCACATTGAACTTGTGATGCATTTTGAACGCTGTTATTTATATCGTAAGCACTGTATGAAAAGATGCTCCTTCTGTTTGCGACACAATATGGGGCTGTTTCTCCTCGATGAGGCTAGGTTTTAACGCCGGCAGCGTGAGAGTGTGTCATACGTGTTGTCAATCTACTCTTTTCGCGGAACCTGATTTGTCCAGGGAGGCTGTATGTTCACCGAATCAAACGTACTACCTATAACATAAGGGGTGGAAAGACCGCTCTTTGCTTCCGATGAAAATATCAGGAATGTCACGAAGTTCTTTCTATGTGTTACAGAGGCCGATTTGTTGGCTATCACATTTTCCAGTATTACAACGTAGCTCAGGGGCCAAAACTGGTCTCACGTTGGTCCACATTGTGTGGCTTATTTTCCTTCAACATGATATCTACCGCTGTTCAGTGCATTACGCTCCAAGATTCTGCTATTTTTTAACCCTGGTTCCTTGTGGAATAGTTTTCGCCAATGTTCATGTACCACCGTGACATTGTACATTTTAATTGTTTGCCGTAATGCAAATGCAAATGTAAAATGTAAAGTAATACAAATGTATTATTCTAAAATATGCAAGATCCTGAGCAAGTCCCCCCCCACCCTCAAAAAAGATCTGTGGCTATGGGCCTGTGTCAGATCTTATGTGCCTAGAGTTAATGTTTGCAAACATCTGTTTCCGGTTAAAACAATAGAAAAATGGAATAAGCTAAGCTGGAAAATATTTGACGGCATGAATGCACCAGCGAGTTTCTCAGAAAATCTGTAGTCATAAGTGTCCAATGTCGATATTCTTGTTTTTATGCATAGCCGCATAATATCCTTTCTGGACTGCTGCGTTGTATGTTGGGATATGTTGTTTATATATTTATGTTGTCATTTGGCATTGCACTGTTTGTATTGTACTGTTCGTATGCTGCGTCCAGTGCTGCAAATTTTCACACCCTGTAAAAGTCGAAAATCGCTCACCATATTAAAAACAAACAAATTAAACGTATTTTCCCTTTGTGATTTTCCATTTAATGTAAATGTTGCAAGCCGCATTGATTCAGCAGCTGGTGGTCAAGTCAGTACGCCTCCATTCAATGTTCGTGTTCTGTCAAACGAGCGATAGTGGATTTGAGAAATAAATCAGGAGATGAGGCATATTGCTGCAGGCTCAATATTTTTCGACGATCTTATAGAATGGTTGATATGTGCAGCGGTAGTAGATATGGTGGTCCTGAACATTGTCATAAACGAAATGAACGTCACGTATGGTAAAGAAAATGACCAAGCTTGAAGAAAAAGCAGTGAGTCGTGCTTCTATGACGCGTATATCGGTAAGTGTAACGCCATAATTACCTATAAATAATGGACAAAGTTCAAATTTCTTTACTTTTTGTGTTTTGCGTGTACAAAGCGTTACAACTGTACGTTATAAGCATGCGATTGGGCTACTAAGCACAATTCAACCATAGCCGCATTGAGAAGGTTCTAAATAACGTCCACGTATGAAAGGGAGCGCGCAGGCGACTAATGGCTCTATGTCCTGACGCGTATTTAAATGCGGTAGAGTAAACGACGCGACACCAGCACCTGCATTTCATGGTGCGGCTAATTGTCTTCGCGGGCGATCCCTGTGTAAATGATTGCCCTGGGGCTGTTTGCAGAAACGCGGCAAGGCTATCCATGCCTGCTGCTCACGTTGCTCTCAAAGTACCTCCTTTGAACAACGTCCAGCACGTGGCCTTTAAATCTCGTTCAGCCATTGAATCTTTGGAATTTCCTGTCAACTCTGACTTCTGTAGGTAATATGCGAATGCCGAGACGCGGCAAGGCTATCCATGCCTCCTGCAAACGTTGCTCTCAAAGTACCTCCTTTGAACAACGTCCAGCACCTGGCCTTTAAATCTCGTTCAGCCATTGAATCTTTGGAATTTCCTGTCAACTCTGACTTCTGTAGGTATATATGCGAATGCGGTGTCGCTTAGATGTAATTGCGTTTTATTCTTTCAAGAAGTGAGCACGATAGAAGATGCCGTGCCCATCTGCCGTTTCTGTCAACCGTGACGACGGTGTGCGTTCAATGCAGTACGCCCCTTCCCTCCAAACGAAAAAGGAAACTAATTGCCGTGCTATTGTTCAGATAACAGTCTCTTTTTCGTAACATAATATAACTGGTCTTAAGAGATTGTAAAGCACTAGTTACATAAAGAAAATGCGCCTTAAAAGCTACTCATATTTATTGATTCATTTAAAAGTTAATTCGGTATAAATGGTATCGCGCAATGTTTATAGACAACATTTTTCATAGCCTCGTTGGGCGATTGTCAGCAGCGCCACTGAATGGATGTATGGATGCTGTGAGCGTCCCCTTTATAAGGGGGGCGGTGACAAGTGTGCCACATGGCTCGACAAATTTCCCCCTTAGTTGGCCTAATCAGTACTCTAACCGTCACTTATTTCTATCACGCGTTGGTTCAGCTTTCCATTGTGGTCCCTAAAACACAAGGCTTCATGTAGGCTCGTGCCTAAGCGTACACCTGGGTGCACATAGAATCAGAACATGCTCCGTCGTTTCCTTATTTTGCCCACAGCATATGCATTGTTCTTCTTCTTTGCTAAATGTCGCTTTACAACTACGCGTTCTAAGGCAACCCGATCTCGCTTCAAACAGTGAAGTGCTTCCCCTCGAATTATCATAACTGGCTTCCTCCTTATTTCATTTTTGCCCTTTCGGTAGTTGCTCAGAGCCCGTTTTTTTTTTTCTCCATCGCTGCAATCAAGTTAATCCAGTTAATCTTACTCTCGACACCAGGCGCCCTCTGGGCGTGCAGACGACGACGGGGGCTGCTGATTGTGGGAGGTGATGGCCATGCTTGCTTCGCGAGTGCGCGAAGGGAGTGCGCGAAGTGGGTGCTCTCAGAGCTGTTAGAAGCGAGCGGTCTAGGCTGCTTGCTTTCCCCATACTTGAAACGGCTGTGCAATATAAAAATTTGTCGGGGTGTCACCGTACAGTCGTTGGGTGCCCGAATAGCCAGCGAAAGAGGAATTGGCTGATGAGACATACCAGCCACATTCACGGGAACACGAGAGGCTTGTGTTTGTGCAGCGTTTTTTCTAGACGTTTTTAAGACCCTTGATTTCAATAAGTAATAAATGAGTCGTGGTCTTGCACAGGCGGCCATATTTTCCTAGCATTGAAACAGCTGCACTGCAAGTGCATGAGGTAAAACACGACCGTCTACTGGATGAAAAGTTAAGCTGATGATTAAAGCGGCACCAATGGAATCGTTTTAATATGAGAAAGACCATCTCTATCTACCTCACCACATATTTCCCAAGACTCCGAAGCGAACGAACAAATGTTTCTCAATTTTGCCTGAAAACTTACATGCGCCCCCCGCGGCAGACCGCAGGTAAGCTTGAGTTATTAACATGCATGGAAATTTCAACACGCGGGCGTTTTAGTTTGATGCCCACGTCCATTATAGGGCCACCTTGGCTATAAGTTTGCTCAAAAAGGCACAGGTAAACCTCTATATAATCAACTATATCATTAAATATAGCTTCATGTTAGAACCTGACAGTCGCTGTGGAACCTGCCTGTGGTTTCATAACAACGAAGTTTCACTCTTACACTGATTGAAGCTCGAAGCGATAGATCCTGATCCGGCTCAATCACGATTGAAAGTGCCCGTGGGACACAGACCTTGTCATTGTGGGAGGGATCCCTCATTTGCGGTTAAGTATATCCTGACCGAGGCATGTCGCGACAAGAGGTTTGTGCACCGCTTGGTCAGAACCGAATATAATCATTATCGAACTCAAGCGTAATCTTCCTCGGTTTTGATTGTGAGCCAAAGCACCTGTGCGACGGGATGTTTTTTGCAGACGGTGCTCGTTAGCAACACAGAGGTTGGGGGCCGGCATGAGCGCTGCGTCTAGCTCTGTTAAAAGAAGCTTCTGACGCTCTACGCCAGGTCATGCTTTCGCAATATTCTCGCATGTATTCTCAGCTAGGGCGTTCAGCGTTAAAAACTGACATAATCGCCTAATTAAACTCATTCTGATGCATGTTGTTGGAGAACACAAAACAGCTATCATGTAGCACAAGCTCGGATGGTAGCGTGGCGCGAAAATATTAGTCGCTTCTGCCATTCAGAAACAAAATAACAGGAAACCACTTTTCATCTGGCCATTAAAATGCATAAATCCGTAAGTTTAAAGCGTTTCTTGATGTGATACATGTCTTAAAAATAGGCATGGTCAACTGAACAGTGCTGAAATTATTAAAACATTCGTGGCGATGTTGCTGAACCATCTCGCACAGTTTCACAAGCTCCCTGTCACAATTCCACCGTTAGAAAATGTAGTCACGTGAAAGAAGATGCACGTTCCGACATTGAGAGAAGACTGAACGGCTGCTGCGCTCGCGAATGTGCCATCGCCCGCTACTGAGAGCCACAAGCATGGGGCACCGCGTTGTGCGCCAGCACGTTTTAGCAGCCCCCCAAGCAAATGCCCCTCACCGCAGCGCCTCTGTCGGCCAAACAAGGCGGCTGCCTACGAGAGCTGTAAATTCGGGTGTATACCATCACAATATTAATGGGAAAAGTTGAATCATAAATTTCATAATTTACAAATAACAATAAAATTACGATGAAATACAAAGACATAGCCCGAAAACAAATTTAATGCCAAAGGCGGTGCTTTTCCGGTTTCACACATAAAAGAAATATCGAGCAGGACATGTTTATTTTTTCGCAGACTCCATCAAGGTTGGTAATACTAGCAGTTGAAGTGGCAGAAATTATTACTCATCCCTGCTGACATGATGGGCCAGCAAAGCAGCAAACACCATGGCGAATAGTGTCGCAAGGTCAGCGTCCATAGGCAGCCCTGGCTCTTCCACTGTCTTTTCTGAGCGAAAACTGGCGATCTACACATGTCTTCTGGGTACGAGCTCCTGTGTTCTGCCTAGCATGGCGCACGCGCAGGCCAACTTTCATGAATAGGAATTACCCGGCACACGCATTCCTTGATATTGTTGCGGTTGCATCGTTCCAGTGAATGTGTTGAATGCGTACGCTTGTGTAGCTGTGTCGATGTCTTGCGTCGCCCAACTCCTGACGTCAGTCGCCGACTCCTTGGATTGATAGAAAGAACCTTATTTATATTCAATACGGGTTGTCGCCACCTGCCTGGCTAATCTCACGTCGGGACCGGGAGGTCAAGCCTCCTAGCTCTCTCATGAAATAGTTTGCAGGGATAATGAAGTCACACGATCATATCCCCCAAGTCCTGGCTCTCCTTAAATCATCCCAGGTTGGGATGAAGGGGAAACAACAGCGCCGCATACATCTATAGTCAAGCCTCTGCGGCGCTATGAGAATCATCGCTGATCTGATTTATACCGTCCAGGTGCCGACGAAGTGGGGTCAACGAGCCGCCTAATGCCCCAAAAGGGGTCGTCAGAAGTCAGCTTTGAACCTCTAATATCCAACATCGCCAAGTGGACATTGAATTCAGAGGTGCAGGTGTCCGCTCTCCCTTATCACATGAGTAAAATCCTGGGCACCGCTTCGAAAGAAAGCAAAGGGAGTGGAGCCCCAATTTGTTGTTTTTTTCCGGCGCACCAAACAGCAGCGTATGCGTCACGCTCACTGTATCTCCATCGAGATGCACGCGTGACGGATAAAACAAAGAAAGCGACCCCTATACCTTAAAAGACCACAAGTTATCAGCTAGTCCGCTGCAAGCGAGTAAAAAGACATGGCTGCCAGTGTGAAAGGACGCGAAGCGCGCTGCATTGTTTCAAACCACAAGCTAGACATTAGACGGCGCCGCGACGCGGCTTATATCTGACTGCAGTCTCCGATCGCACGTCCCGAATTACCTTGCAGTCGGTTGTGCACGTTGTGTAGATGGAACAAAGACCGGCAGTGGCGTGTCGACTGCTTCCAAGGAACAGACGAACAGGACTGGAGTCATATATTTTCGAACAATTCTAATGCAGTTTTTTTTAGTGTATGGGGACATGGCGGTTGTGATATCGAATCCTGACCTCTGCAGCCACATTTCCAAGGCAGCAAAATGCTACAGATCCCTATAGGCAGATTAAAGCGCACGTTAAAGAGCACCAGGTAGTTGAAAATTCCGGACACCTCTACTACGGTGACCCTCATAACGATATCGTGGTTTTCCAATGTACAACCGCAAAAACTATTATTATTATTTTCTTGTGTGCAAGCAACACAAGTGTGATTTCTCAGCAATATCGCCTTTTTTTTTTGTCGGATGTGTTACGAACCTTCCTGACATCGCCGTACTGATGAACGATTCTTTGCTCAACATAGCGTCCACTTTGCCTCTGTGTATATTTGTACATAAAAAAAAGACATTCTACGAGCAACGAATGTACTGGGCTTATTTTTTAAAGAAGAGGCCGAAGTTCGTTCCCCATAAAAACGACTGCCGGAAAAGAAATACGAAAGCTGTAGTTTTCTTCGAAGTGCCAACGCATGAATCACCCGTCGTCAAATATTCGTATGACTGAACAGCCTCCGAGTCTTGTGAAAGAGCAGTCGTTGTCACTGAACAGTGGGTTCGCTCTGACAACCTCAATGCCGTGGATCAAAAAATGCTCAGCGAACGCCAGCTGCTTTTTCGCCGGGCCATTTCTGTGAGCAGTTTCTCGGACATCCCTTTTTGCCGTCAATATATCGCACATAGATTACTTCCGGCTGCCGAAATAATCTCATAACACTTGTGACGAGTAAGCTACAAATGAAAAGTAGAGTCACGAAACATGCCAAACAACTGTCCAATACGTGTCGTGAATAGTGGGGAATCTCCAAGTATATGTCTTAACATTGATTGCAGTAGTAAATACAAAGCAAATACGTACAACTGCCCATATGAGAATGAAAGTTCTGCAAAATCAGAAGCTTGCGCGAGTTGCCTCTGGTTGACAAATACGTATAACACAGCGCGCGGACAAAAGAATAAATGTCAAATGCAAAAAAGAGCTAAAAAACAGCACTCATTTTTGTATTATGTAAGTTTATTTGTACATCTGTGTGCTGTGTTATACGCTGGCGAGTTTTGCTTTCCAGAATGTTTGTTGGCTTAGAAGTTCATTCATGCACGTACGCCTTCTTTTGATTTACCAACGGGGGAGTGTCAGTGAGTGTGTCCATATAAAAGTCTCTACGATTTCCAGGTCAACAAAGTTACTCTAGGCGAATGGTTTAGACTCTGGGCAATGATTTGAAGGTTAGTATAGCGAGAAATAATTTGTTCGTCTAAAAAAAGTATACAAATATTTGCCATGAAGGAGGATTTTTGCACCAGTTTTGTAATTTTTATATTTTTAGCGCACCTGGCGAAAACAACGGCGCACTTCTAGCTCACAAATTTTTATTCACACCAAAGAACAACTGAAATGCAATGCTAAGAGTGCATCATCTCCTTTTGCTGGGGAAGGACTTTTCGGGGAAAACGAAATCCCAGACACGATTTGGGGCACCCAATATTTCAGGAATTTATCGTTGAAGACAAGTTTAACTGAGGATCAGAAAACTGGGCATATACTGGCTTTATTATTCTCGCTATCTTTCAGACTAAATACCATTATTTTCGTGCTTTTCGTTATACTTGAAAATTGTTCTAAAATGAACGCGATTTACCAAGGAGGCTGATGCTTGAAAAAAGTTTTTTAATGCGATTTTTAGGTTTTCTAAATGTCCATGATTTATTCAAGGACGCTGTCTACAATTCCGCGTAAATTAACATTCCATTATTTCAGTTTCTAACAAGTCAAAAGGTTGTAATCGCTAACATATATTAACACGAGATTCTGCACATTGTTTGGCTAATACGCTTCTCAAAACATGGTTGCGAGGAGACTGATCTGACGAATACCGTGTATGCCACCACCGCTAACACCTTATCTTCCATTTAGTTCTGTTACCTAATTTCTTTGTTGGATAAGGCGATGGAAATCTTGCTGGACCCAATGATGCCCTACAGCGTAACAATGCTGAAGCTCTGGAAAGCAGTTGCTGTCTAAGCCGTACATATCAAATACGACATGTGTGTTCCAGGAAAGGCTGTATAGTCGGGCTTCTTTAGCGGACGTAGTACGATGTTTGGCTACCATGGTAGCACTGCCGAGTCTGTAACAGCGTGGCCAAGGTCTAGCATTTTATCTGTGGTTTTACGTGGGAAAACCACGATATATACTTATATATGAGGCGTGTCGTAGTGGAGGTTTCGACAATCTGGTGATCTTTAACGTGTCTTACATCGCACTGCACATGCGCCTCTACCGTTTCGCCTCCAACGAAATGCCGCCGCCGCTGCAGGGGATCAAACCCGCAAGCTTCAGGTCAGCAGCCGAGCACCGTTGTCACCGATACACGCCTCGGACAAGCTTCAGCACTGTGATGGGGTAAGACATCGTTGGAAATGGCTAGTCTGGACAACGCGACTGTCAGAAGACCTGGTCGCGTTTTAGAAGGAAAAAAATACTACCTCTAATACTTCATTTCTAGCACTTTTACGCTCGATTTCCACCAGTTAAGAGCGCTGGTGTTTCATAGGGCAGTTCTTGTAGCATTCTAAAGAGTAGGCGTGCAACGCGGACAGAAGAAAGAAGCCGAAACACCGCAAACGCTGGCGTTTGTGGTGTCGACTTATTTCTTGTGTCTGTGTTCCATGCCCAGTCTTTTAGAATGGATATTCAACATTTTTATCACTGCTTTCTTCCCTTGTTATAGGTTGCAGAAGTATATTATCCGTGGTTTTGATAAGGAAACGTTCGTGTGAGTCATTGCTCTTTTCTGTGTCTTTTCTTTCATTGGTCTCCCACCTCTGGCACTGTTTTAAATTGCAAATATGCCGAGGCAAACGGACGCATCGACTTCAGCTCTCTGAGAAATATTCCTAAAAAGACAAGAAACGATAAGCGTCCTCCCTACTCAGCGGAATGGTTGACCTCCTTCAATCCACTTTCGCACCATAATAGCCGCCCTCGACCTATCAACGTGAGCAGTATGTGAGTCCTCTACCCATACATACACATTGAAGTGCACAGCGCTTCGTCAAATCACCGTTATTCTTCGATGAAATGGCATTCACATATTTATGTTTCACTGCGTTGCTGGCTTTGGGAGAATGTAGACACATCAAGTTGCATACATGTGCACTCCATACACTTTGAACGACAACACCACAAATTTACGGGAGTGCGTAATCTAAGCGTTTGAAGTCGAGCACGAAAATGAGCGGTCAAACCGTTTTGTTCAGGGCAATAGCCCGCCCCCATTAATGGGCAGACAACGAATGTTCGACTTCTTTTGAGCCAAATGGGCCGTTTCATCTCCTTTCACTAATAACATATGCTTGATCTCCTTCCCCTTGCAATAAATGTCATTTCTGATGATTGCAAGAGATTCATCCTCCCATGAACCACGCATAAGAAGTATTTCAACATTCGAGTCGCCGTTCAGAATGTACGTATATATTGTTGCACCCGTATTGTCATAAGCTACAGGTATGGAGACTATCTTGTAGGTTTGAAGTCGAGAATACTTCGCACCCAAATTGCAACAAGACTTCTATTCTAGTCATTTTATAAATTTTCATCTTATAAGCTCGGCTGATCGCTTAGGCGGTTCGTGCTTCCTTTGAGAATAGCGACTTTGCCGAAATACTTGAAAGGCGCATAACATGCGTCGGTATCCTTGTTAGGAGGCCAGTCAACCTGTCTGCCTTACACGTTTCATTTATACTTTAAGGAACACATCGATTGTACTTGGGTCATCTTTTAAAGACGATTCTTGGGATACTTCAACGCAGAAATTTTGGTCTGTCTGTCTGTCCCCCCGATTCAGCCACTCGGCCAAAGTTTAACCACTTTCTGAACGCCCAGCCATCTTGAACTGGTGTTTGTGTTGATACTTGTGAACATTTTTTATTAAAAAGCGAATACTACGCATACCTGAGGCGCAACTTTAATATTCAGGTATCAGGTCGTGTGTTTCTTTATTAGAAAATACACAGATACGCAATTCTAAAGAACCTAGTGTTTTTAGGCTGCGCTGAAAATGCGACTCTGTGCCCGAACTGCGACGCTATGCACGAAAACTAGCAGTTGTTCCGTGTACGAATACAACCGATGAGCGAAGCTTCTTAGAAATGGGACGCACGTCCTGCAGACGTCATCCGCGTTCCAGCGTCATCTTGCAGACGTCATCCGCGTTCCAGCGCTCATCAAGCTCGTTTATCCTCCCGCGTGAGGGGGAGACGCCACAGCTGGCACCGTGCCAAGGAGCTTCAACGGCGACCGCGACGGTGGGATGCCAGCCTAAGGAGCTTCGCTCCTGAAAAGCCATGTGCCGACGAGAAGGTGCTGCCGCTGGCAGTGGCCCTTGGTTCAGCACAAGCTCATGTTTTTCGATGGCGTCCATATATCGCGCAGCGCAAGCAATGCAAGCCAGGTACGGCCGATTCAACATAGAGTACGCGCTGTCTGTGGCAAGGCAAAACATAGTAGTATGGCCGGCACACGACTATCGTCTTTCGACGACATTTGCAGCGAAGCACGCAGATACGCGGCCAATATTTTAGGATAGGCTGTCCAGACTTTACGACTTAGATTTGCTTTAAGGGGCAATGTCTGCGCCGCAGGTGCTCATTCATTTTCTAGAAATGCGTTTGTAACAGCAGAGCTGTTTAGGTTGTGGTTATGCCGGCCATCGTTGCAGAAAACTCGGTGGCTGTGCGCCCCAGAAAAAGGGGTTGTGCCAAGCAGCTCCTAACATATCTAGCCATTCATAGTGTGCTATAGAAAGGGGGTGACGTGAGAGTGAGGAGAAACAAAAGAGGAGGAGAAGATGTAAAAGACTGCATAGCATTTTACAGTAATGCATAGCAAATGACTGAGTGGTATGGTATAGTTTGGCAAGGGAACGGGAAGGGGAAGTAATGGTGAGGACTTATATAAGGCTGAGGAGGAGGCAAAGGTCGTTAGCAAACGGGTATGGGACAAGCGACTTCTAACATGGCCATGCACAGTACACTGCAGAAATGGGGAGGGGCGGAAATATAGGGTCTCACCCTTCATTTCCTCCCCCTCCCCCATTGCTGCATTGATGTACGGAGGAAAGAAAGGAGGACAGGGTATATCTTGGCACAGCCTTGCATAGTATATTTTAGCAAGGGAATGACAAAAGCAAGTGAGGGTGGGGAGGGCAAGTATAATCTTTAGAAAGAGGGAAAGGAGGAAAAATATGCGAGAAAGCGGGTTTCTGCCAAGCAGCTCCTAGCGTTGCCATGCATAATACACTATAGCAAGGTGGATCAAAGTGATGTGAAGGTGTGGACGAAGAAAAGGAAGAGAGGAAGAGGATAAAGAATGGCACAGCCTTGTGTAGTATAGTTTCGCAAAAAGCATAGCATAGCCATGTATACAATAGCAAGGGGTGAGAAAGGGAAGAAAGGATGAGGAGGATGGAAAGAATGAGGTGAGAGGGTAGCACATGATATAGCCTTGTGATGCGAACGGGAAGGGGAAGTGTTGGTGAGAAGGGATGATATAAAGATAAGAAGGAGGGTAAGGAGGAGGTGAGGAAGCAGATATGTGGCAAGTAGTTTCTAACACAGCATAGCCATCCATAGTATACGGATGGCTATGCTGTGATAGAAACTTCCAATTCCCGCACCCTCGCAATATTTAGCCAGCGTGCGGGAATGGGAAGAATGGCCTAGGAGGAATGCTGTTAGGGTTAGGAGGGAAAGAAGTTGAGACATAGCATAACCATTTACAAAATAGCATAGCTACGGGTGGCAAAGAGAAGTGAGGCTCAAGGGAAATGAGGTGAGAGACAGGAATTAGGAAAGGCAGAGAGAGGACTATAGAATAAGGTGTAAGAAAAGAAGGACATGTGAAGGAAGGAAGAAGATGCAGAAAAACATGGAGAAAAAAATAACACGTTAGACAGAAGAAAGTAGAAGTTCAAGAAGCATGAAGGAACCTAATCTGGTTTCGCCAGGTGGTGGTGCTTGCTTGCCAGCTGTGCCGTTCACTCAGGCTGCACAGGCGTGGAACTGGCTTTCAGTTTCTTTACTGTCGTGAGGATTCAGTACCGTATTTTTTAAACACAAAGTCTAAAGACAGCATCATAGTTCGAAAATGGTGATATTCAAACCTACTGGAGCTGTTTTCAGTAGAAAGCGTGCCCTAGTGAGCTCGGGCGAAGCTAATTAAAAGGGCAAGTCGGTAGAAAGATGCGACCAATGACCTTTTTTAGGGGTAGCCTCACGCATATCACCATTTTTATGTCAACGTTTAGCAAATAAGTGGAATTCCTAAAAGCTTGGAAGATGCTTGTGCTTCGCCTCAAGAGTAGAACGCAAAAGCTTAATCGGGGGCCGTTTTCATCGCATGCTCAATCGCTAGCGTGGCTTTGCTTTCGGTGGACACCTCAACCATTCCGCAAGAAGAGGAAGGTCGGTTGCGAGTAGCATCGGCTGTTTCAAACTATATTAGGAAACCTTCTGCAAGTGCACTTGCGAAGTGCTCAGAGTGCCATAATTTTTACTTTGGCGAATCTGCGAAGAGCCCACCACGCGTCCGTAGGGCAACACGCCCACTTAGGCCACTGCTAGCATTGTTGAGGCTTTTTTAGCTGACGACCAATATATCTGAGTGCTTTTCGTAGGTCTTTAAACACCCAGTCGCTGTCTAATGTGGATGTTTTGAGTCCTTCTATGATTCTACGCTACTGTAACGCGACATTACGTGCGTTAGGTGCAAGGTATGTATTCTTATCGGGTTCTTTTTTCCGAACCAGTCCCAAGCAATTGCAAGGCTCTGCAGTAAAACACCTGCTTGTCAGCCCGACGGCCTAGGTCTGTTTCACACATCGACCAAACATTTGTATTATTCATTTTATCAATTTATTTGCATCTATCTCGAAGTCTGTTTAGGGACAATGCCACTTGTTGGGTCAGAATCAACGACCGTGACGTCGACGCCAACGCCGACGTAGGCATTTCTGCGAAACGAGCCTTTGAACGCGGTCGACTAAATACATAATTACTAGCGTAATTGCGGACATGTGGAAGTCTTAATTGCATCGAATTTGAAAACATTGCATTGAAGCATTTGTCGCTCTTGAAATACACCTGTATTTTTAGTTCCATCTTTCGTGCTTCAAGCTTCTTGAACAAAGG
>JALIZH010015778.1:0-12047 GCA_030522465.1 Rhipicephalus appendiculatus
AAGACTTCAAGCGTCGCCTTCTTTATTGCGTTCGCAAAAGCTCAAACTTTTTTTGTCGTCTGCTTGTCGTTCACAAAAGCAGACGGATACTTCAATCGTCGTCTTCTGTTTGGCGTTCGCGAAAGCAGAAGTGTTCAAACGTCCTAGTGTGTTGCTTACTGTGTTCAAGATAGCGGACGAAGTCTTCAAGCGTCTTCTTTTGCTCGGCGTTCGCGAAAGCAGACGAAGTCTTTAAAAAGTAGTCTTCTGTTTGACGTTCGCAAAATGAGATGAATTCTTCAAGCGTCGTTTTCTGCTGGGCATTCCGCGAAAGCAGGATTGTTCAAGCGTCTTAGACATTTGCTTGCTGCGTTCACGAAAGCAGACGAAGTCTTCAAGCGTCTCTTCCTGTTCGACGTTCACGGAAGCACAGACGAATACTTCTTGAAGCGTCGTCGTCTGCTCGCCTTTCGCGAAAGCAGACGGCCAGAGGGACATACCGCGTCGCTCGTCGAGGCAGTGCGATGCAGCGGTGCACACAGTGCGCCACAACCTGCGGCGCTGCACGGTTCTACATTGTGACGCGTCTACTATATAGACAAGCCCCACACACAGACCCACAGAAGCTCGCCAGCAGCGCCGCGGAGTCAAGCCCCTGCACCTGGGCGCCGGCAAAATGTATTCCGGTGGGGAGGTAACAGAAACCGCGAAAAGGGCCCCAAGACACACACACACGCGCATACATATAGGAAGCTTCTTCGAGCAAAGGTAATCACGCGTAAGCGAAGAGCCCGGCGATCTATAGTGTATAGCGATGGCGTGGAATAAGGGGTCGAAGAGGGTGGATCTTGTCTCTGCAGTAGGGTATACGGAGCCCCGCGGTGCATAGAAGGCGCCTGGTCTTCCGCGTGTGAGTGGGCACGAGCTCGAGAGGAAGGCGGTGCGGCCGGCTCTGACCGCGCGGTAGGTAGCAGCAAGATCTGAATCTTTCGCGGAGCGAGATCTTTTTCTCCTTTCTTCTTCTTCTTCTTCTTCTTCTTCGTCGTCATCGAATATATCGCGCATTTGCGGGAGGAGGGGGAGCTACTCGCGCACGAGCTGGCTGCAATGCGCTCGCGCGCGCTCTGAATAGCGAACGTGCCCGGCAACGCGAGATGGCTTGCTACGGATTCGTGGGAGAGAGCCAAAAGGTGGTATGGTACAGTACGGAAGGAGAAAAATATAATAATAAAGAAAGAAACACTGTGAAAACCAGAGAGAATTCCAAGTTGGAGAGAGGTGCAGTTCCTCGCGAGATCAGTCGAACCATGCATGCAAAAAAAAAGGGGGGGGTAAGGGGGGGGGGGTGAAAAAGGACGCACGCTTTGCACGAGATGGCGCGGGTGTTTTTCTTTCTTTTAGGTGGGGGGTGGTAAGGAGAGGGGGGGGGGGGGGGAGGGTTAGTATCGGAAAGCAAATGCGAAGACGTGCGTTAAGAGGGCGGGAAAAAAAAGCGAATTCCGAGATCGGCGTCGCAGTTCCGCTCGCAGGAGATGCAAAGCTTACAGAAGACTGCGGGCAAAAAAGAGAGGCACCACACGCAGAGCACGTGGCGGCTCCGCTGATGCTGCTGCTGCTGCTGCTACTACTGCTACTACTACTGCCGCATCAGCAACAACAGCGAGGACCGGAGATGAGGGGGGGGGGGTCGGTATAAACGGGACGGCAGGCTTAGGTATACACCCGAAGCAAAAACACACGCGCCCTTAGAGGAGGCGTTCTCGCTTACGAAACAGAACGCACCGCGCCGACCGCAATGCGGGGAAGCAGCGGCACAAGACACGACACGCAAGAGCAAAAACGAAGAGCACTCCAAGAAGAAGGCCACGTGCGGCGGGGTACTTCTCTCGCTTTTTGCAAAGGGATGTCGGGGTAGCAGGCGCCTTTGCTTATGCGCAGGCGGCGAGAAAAAGAACACAAACCTCGTTTCCCATTAGGGTTGCACCGTCACTCCCTTTTTACCATGCCGAACAAATGCGTTCCCGATAAGAGATCGAGCAGGGAAGCGAGCCTGCGTGCGTCTTGTGGAAGGAAATGCCGTGTGGACGAGCTTTGACTCGGTGATATTGCGAGCTCCTCCCTTCCTTCCTGCGTGGGCCTTTGGCTCTCTTTTCCGAGTTGCGCGGGCCATTCGCAGAGCGGCGAATGAATGACGGTCTCGCGTGATTAGTTGAACGCCTGTGAAAGGCCTCTGCCTGTATACACCGCACGGAACCTTGTGCTGGTTATAACGGGTCACGCATCTGTGGATGATGGCTTGATTATGCTACGTAATTCTTGGATTCTGTGTCTGTCTGTCTGTCTATGTCTGTCCGTCTGTCTGTGTGGGTGCTTGCGTGTGTGGGTGCTTGTGTGTGTGTGTGTGTGTGTGTGTGTGTGTGTGTGTGTGTGTGTGTGTGTGTGTGTGTGTGCGCGCGTGTGTGTGTGTATGTGTGTGTGTGTGTGTGTGTGCGTGCGTGTGTACACGCGCGCGCGCAAGGGTGCTGTGTTTGTTCCCCGGAGAGAACAGCAAATTAAAATAACTCCCGAACCACCCCGAAGTGCAACGGGCTTAAGTCAATTAAAAAAAAATAAATGAATTGGGGAAGTTGCCCCAAGTGAAGTGCACAAAAAGAAGAAAATTGTTTAGGGGCTACGCCAGCGGGAGCGTGGCGTAAAAGACGTAAGCGTTAGAAATCAGGCTCATTCAATGTAAGAAACTAAGCTATAAATAACAATTATGATATATACGTTCCCCAAATTAAGTTAGTAGTGTTAAGTACTATTTGGCACGCTGAAGGAACGCATCGCAAATACACTTGCAGGCTGTATCTGTTTAAAATAAGGATAATTCAACTCTGACAGTACAACATTTGCTGTGAACCCTGTCGTCTAAAAGTCTGATGAAGGCTATCATATAACTCGTCTGCTATTTGTATGTGAGCATGAGTCAGGATACATTACAGCGCAGTCGCTGGTATCTGTCTGTCTGTCTGTGTCTGTGTGGGTGCCTGTGAGGTGGCCGCTTAAGGCTCATTTACACTATCGTGACACGACACCGATTTTGGTCTGCCGACTGTCTTTGGGAGCGTCTTTTGTCGTGTCGTCGTCCCATTTACACTGCAACGACACCAAGAGTCCGCCGATGGTCTGTGGGGCGGACTATTGGTGTCGTTGCATTGTAAATGGGACGACGACACGACAAAAGACGCTCCCAAAGACAGTCGGCAGACCAAAATCGGTGTCGTGTCACGCTAGTGTAAATGAGCCTTTACACATTTCTGAGTGTTCCATTTGCGACGCGCATGCAGTCTGACTTAAAACGCCATAGCTTCCGATGCTCCAAGTCGTGGCTCGGTGCCGTGACCGACAACACGTGCCTTTAAAAAAAAAGGGGGGGGGGGGGGACGCGTAGCCGGCGAAACCCGGTCACCGGCAAAAGACGAAGTACGCGCGTGTACGCAGGTTACACTATCTGCATATGCGTAGCTTCGCGTAAACATTGATACTGACCGAATTTGAATAGACTGGCGCGAACGTTTGGACAGGGACGAAGATCACGGGAGTCGGACGAGCGCACCATTAATATTGATAATTACATTTGCATATTTCTTTGTCTCCTCCCACCCTCTCTTCATGTTCTGGTCGGCTTCATGACTCTACCACACGTTCTGTTGAGGTGGAGCAAAAACATACTTTTTTTTTTCTTAGGTGGCGTTTGTACGGGCAATACCATGGACGCATGTTTTAATGAAGTCCCCCCGCCGTAATGCGAACGTACATCTATGATTTTGTTTCTGTTTTGTCGCGCTTTGATCCACTCCTTATCGCGTTTGCGGAGTAGATGGAAGCAAATGGGAGGGGAGTGGTTTCTCCTTTTGTCTTCACCGGTTCGAGATTGGCTGCGGTGGGCGGGCGCCGCGCTTAACAAAAACGCGGGGTACTGGAGTCGCGGCCGCGCCAACGGAAAAAAGGTGCGCCGGCGCGAGCAACGATGACTGAATAGGAATTCGATAAAACGGGATCGTATATGGGCCGGAGATCCTGCGGCGGCGGTGCACGACCGGAAAAAGAAAGAGGAGAGGTGGCTGCATTGGAAAATGGGCTTCTTTCGGAAGGGTTGTGGCGCAGGGGTTGGGGGGTGGGGGGGTGGTAGGAGGATCGGGAATGGCGACACGTGCAAAGACAGAAAGAAAGAAATAAAGGGGGAGCTGCCATCGCATCGAAAAAATGTGTGGATCGTGACCGAAATGGGCCTCCAATGCGATCAAATCGCGCATCTCTACATCTGTAGCAGGGGGTCTCAGACTCGCATCAGCTAGCGAGCTATAGTCTCGAAGTCTCGGGAGGGCCGGGACAGTAAAGAAGGTTAGAGCGAAGGGTCGAAAAGAATGTCAGCTATACCGTTGCCATGGGTCTTTGCTATATTTGATATATGGGTCATTCATAAAGAGGATTTGAGGTAAGGTATTGACCTGTGTCCTCCTTCATCTTGTGTTTCGTCTTTTTGCGCTGCTTTTAACAATGAAGTTCAACCAACTCGCCCAGTTTTTTTTTTTTTACGCTGTTGGTATTGAGAAACACGTTGATACCAATCTCCAGAGTGACTAAAATCTGGACGCCGACTCTGAAATAGAGTTTTAGGGGCGAAGCACCTTAAGATCCCACAATGTCCGTAAACCGCCGTCCGGCGTCTACAGCAGATTTAGCGCAGGTGCATGTGAACAAACCGAAACATCTGTGAACAACAAAAAGGTTATCAAAATGCTGTTAACCAGAACAAACAAAATAAAAGGCCACAACACCGTACAAACACCGACATTTAATGACCCATAAATCAAAGCATATGACAGAACAAAAGGTTAACAAGAACAAAATAAAAGGCTGTTAACCAGAACAAAATAGAAAGCCACGATTCATGATTCGATGCACACTGCTTCGCCCTATCATCAGAATTCAATTCGTGAATATGCGTGGATTATTTTTGTTCCACGGTTATGTGTTAAAGGGACTGACAACTGGCCAGAACGTGTGATTAGATTCTAGTAGAAATGACAAGACCATGAAATATAGTGACAGATTCCAGCATTCTTTTCGCGTTGTGACTAGGAATTTATACTTTTAAATCCTGCATAAAAGTGACAAAAACCGTCATGTCGCGCAGCCTAGCGGAAGAGCCTCGAAGCTGGATTATGGAATATGGAGTCGATCACTTTACTGTACGTAGTCACGTAGCCTGATGCTGTCATGGGCGCCAGTCCTTAAAATTAAAATATGTATATTATTATCCAACCCCGCTCAATTCTGTGCTGCTTACGACGTAAAAGGAGTTGCACAGTGAGAAGCGGCGCTGCTGTGGCCGCCGCCAGTGGATCAACTCGAGCCGCGGCGCATGCGCGCGGAGTGCACGCATGCGCAGTAAACCAGCGTGCTCGAACAGGAACGGCTCTCGCGCTCACTGTTTGCAGCATGTGAGTATACGACTGCATATTCGCTGCAGATAGAAAAATTTTGATTACAAATGTTTCGCGGCGTTTTCCACCTTACCATTTCGTGATTAGACTCACTGACCGGAAAGGCTTTCCGTTACGCTAAAAAAAGTAGGCACCATAAAAATTGGTTGTCGGTCCCTTTAAAACATGGTGATCGCGTAAGGTGCCTCACGAAAATAATGCTCGAGCCCACTCGCGTCTTGTTTATGCAGCTAAGATATGGGACGAAGGCAGTGCCGATAGCGAGATGGTCCGCGGACCGCGTGTGTGGCACCCCTGATCTATATAGGCTTCTCAGTTTCTCTGGTTTTGAGCGAACGGTATCGTTCACCATGCTAACTGAATGATGAAAGGCGCGGATGACAGGCATATGCAGCAAAAAGTACACCCCCCCCCCCTTTTCCCGACAGACACACGCACGCACACACATGCGAGTGCGTGGGGTTGGGGTCGGGCAATTAAGGTGCAGCCTCCCCCCCCCCCCCCCCCCGCTTTTTCACCGTTGGTCGAGTCCTAAAAAAGCCAAGCTTCGTGATTGACGCAAAAATCGAAATGAAGCGATTACATATGATTCTCACTGCAGCCTGCCATTGGTACCCAGCTTGGGAGCCGACGGATGTAAACGCGATTTTCTGTGGTGGTTCTGTGAACAGGAATAGGTGCTTTCAGACGGGCACCTATTTCTTTTCATACGACAAAAAGCTGTACCAGACAGCCACCACGACTAGTGGATAGGTGCCTGTCTGGGGCACGTATTCATGTTAATAGAACGACCCTAGCGGTTCCACCTATTGTTATCTTTAATGTCCTTTTAACCGTGCTGCTTGCGTTTCGCAACTCACCGGTGTCTTGAGGTGTATGAGTGTTTCGTTTCGCCCGTGGCAAGCCATCTCTCTCTCTCTCACTCCTCTTACCTTCCCTCGCACCGTGTCTCGTCCAAGCGCGCGCCATCTCCGCTCGGAACAGTGGGAGGTGGAGGGGGGGGGGGGTAGCTTCGTTTTGTGCCATTTCAAAGCCTCCGCCGCCGTCGCGTGTCGGGCGCTCGCTCGCTCGCTACCCTTTTAAATGCGCCGGCGGTCCGCGTGCGAGCCAGCCAAGGCCGGCCGGCCGGCCGAGGCTCGCATTGTGCCCTCATTCGACCGCTAACGACCGGTTCTCTCCGCTTCCGTCGCCGCTGGCGTGTCGTGCAGTCACCATTATTGTCGCGAGCGCGTGTCGCTTCTTTCTTCGTCCGATGCCGGTGACATTCGTTGCGAAAAGTAACGACTCTCCCACCCGCTCCCAGAGGAGGTCGCTTTTGCTTCTTCAGTGTCGCTTTAACCGCAGCCGGGGCGAAATCGTAAAACGTAACTGTTCACGAAACGCAAAAACACACATTTTAAAGTAAAAAAGAAGTTTTTACTTATGAATACGTTGGTTGGTGTCCCTTTTCCAACGGTGCCCCTTTTCCAATGTCCCTTTTCCAATGTCGGGATTTTCTCATTTTAAATTAAAAAGAAGTTCTTAGTTTTAATAAATACGTTGGGTGATGTCCCTCTTCCAATGTTAGGGTTTCTTATGCACTCACCAGAGACGACTGGAAGGACAAAGCCATCTTCTTTTTTCTTCTTAGTCGATTGTTCCGCTCCCGTCCCGCCACCTTCCTTTCTGCACCTAACGTGGTTTTCCACTGCCTCCAAGATCGGAGACACCTCGCGTTGTTTTGCACTGCCTCCGAGATCCTTTGACCAACCTACGATGCTACGCGATGACGTCACAAAATTTTGGCTATATGTGACGTCATGATGATGGCATGTGGTGACGTCATCGTGGGAACGAGTGGTGCAAGAAATCATCGCGATTTGATTTTTAGGGGCGAAGTCCCCTGGCATCCCCCCGGCGTAGCCACGCTAGTGCGATGACGATGACGCTACCATCACGGCACAGCACATGCAAGGCAACCATTCTACGCCATGACGATGACGCTGATGACGATGAAGAATAAGCGCGTTCCAGGCTACACATTCTCTTTCTGCCATCACGGCGCAGCACATGGAATGTACCCACTATACGTCATAACGATAACGATGACGATGACGCTGATGACGATGAAGAATAAGCGCGTTCCAGACCACACATTCTCTTTCTGCCATGGATGAAAACGATCGTGAACGCACTTTCGCCCGCGAAAGACAAAACGGCAACGCCGACAACAAAGTGCTACCCCGGGGTTGAGGACGCGGGAAGCGGCGGCAAAAACACATTGGTGCAGGTGGGCACCCTAGCCCTTCTCACATTCTGTATATACTGTACACACGCGTCGTCACTCATTTACATGCTCGAGTGGGCAATGTCACGGGTGATTTACGGTAAGAACGATCCCCAGTGCTTCGCCCACTCGTCATGATTCACTTCGTGGCAATGCAATTTTTTTTTTTTTTTTTTTTTTGTGATGCGAAGCGAAGGCTTCTTCGTAAGCCAACAGCTTGGCTGTTTCATCAGTGTCCGCTACGCGCACAGCTGGTTGTTTTCTTTCTTTTTTTTTTCTTTTTTTTTTTTTAAGGCGAGGGCCTTAGATGCCTCATCAAACTCAAAAAGTGACCGTCGTCGGTGTCGTCGTCAACACGAGTGACGCAAAAAAAAGAAAAAAAGCATCATGGTATGACGCGACCGTGTGACGTCATATCGCATGATGATTTTGGTGACGTGTGACATGATTACGTCATCATTTGACGTAGTCGCTTAGTCCGAGGTGGGCCGATTCCGGTGGCACTTGCAAGACCTCGTTGAGCGTAGATAGCTTTCGGGGAAGGGGGGGGGGGGATTAAGAATCAATACGGTCGACTAAAAAAAAAGGTCTTTTTCTAGTCGTGTTCGGTAACTGCATAAGGAACCATGTTATTTTTGTTTATCTTACTATATTCAAGGAATGTGCTCGATTATTATTAACCTACCAGTCGACCCGTAATCGCTAGTCAGTTTCGTTCATGCATATGCGCATAAGAAAAAGATGACTCCCCTCCCCCCCCTCCCCCCCCCTCCACCCTTTCTGACCGTCCTTTCTCGACCTTGCGTTAAAGCGGAGACGGTAACAGCGGAAACACCAGCCGATCGATCGATACTTCAGTGATGTATTGATGAATAATTGATCCCTCCGCAGATAAGTATCGTACAAAGAAAACGCTAACTGTATCGTACCCGGTGTTGCGTGCTATTTGGTTCCTTTAAAATAATAAATTAATAAGGAATAACGCGTTAGTGTGCGCTGTTCAGAGCTACCGTATAGGCGGCGCAGATGTGGTGAAAAATGGGCCGCCCGCCTTTTGGCCGAAGGTTGGTCGATAAAAGTCCCGAACAACTTATACCACCACTATGCCGTCGCCGGTTAATGGTTTTCCTCAGGCAGCCTGTCGAGATGGATCGAAAGCGTCTCGTGAGACAGCTGTAGTGCCCACTTTCTGGGCGTTTTCTATTAAATGACTACAGCCCGTATTAACTACCGAAGATCCAGCGCTTTAACCTGCAGTATATAGGCCAGCTGGCACTGGCAGAAAGCAATGCGGCACTGTCGCATGCCCACACTTCAACGCGAGGCGTTTTGTAAAGGCGTTGCTGCGTTTTATTAGAAAAAATAGAAGTGACACGCACCATCATGCATTCGCCCAAAGTGATTCCAAAGGCGAAAGCGGCGTTCTTTTTCTCCTGTGTCGACTGTATTGACAGCTTAGCCGACGTTGTGGTAAAGACGACTGCTGACCCGAAAGTCGCGGGTTCGATTACCGGACTCGGCGCCCGCATTGCGATGGAGGGTGAAAAGCAAGAGCACCCGTGCACTTCGATTTAGTTGCACGTTAAAGATCCCCAAGTGGTCAGAATTAGTCGTGGAGACCCCGCCATGGCGTCCCTCGTGATCATATCGTAGTATTGTCACGTAAAACTCCATAAATTATCATTAAGGCGACAGCCTTAGATGTCTAATCAAACGCGAAAAGTGAGCGTCTGCGTCGTCAACGCGAGAGATGCAAAAAGAAAAAAGAAGTAATCATCGTGTGATGGACGTGGCAGGTCGCTAAAATTTGTGGTGTCATCACGTGACGTCGGCGCTTGATCAGAGGTGAGCGGATCACGGAGGCACTGCAAAACCACGGCAGGTGCGGAAAGCTTCCAATTACTCCGATCACGGAAGCAGTGCAAAGCCGCGTTGGGTGCGGAAACCTTTGGGAGGGATCAACACAGTCGACCGAGGAGAAAAAGATTACTTTCGCCTTCCAGTCATCGTCTAAAGGCCTGAACCACACGTGCGCGTTGCAGCGTGTCAGCGCGTGGATTTTTGACGCGGCGTCGCGCCCTCTCCTTATGGAGAGAGGGCGCCCGGCTACGCGAAGCTGCGCGCCCTTTCTCTCCGATGGGGAGAGGGCGCGGACGCCGCGTCAGAAAGACACGCGCTGACACGCTGCAACGCGCACGTGTGGTGCAGGCCTTAACCACACGTACGCGTTACAACGCGTCAGCGTGTGGCGCGTAGACTCGGCGCCGCGCCCTCTCCCTTTCGAAGGAGGGGCCGCCTGGCTACAGGAAGCGGCGCGCCCTCTTTCTCTCCATAGGGAGAGGGCGCGGCGCCGAGTCTGCGCGCCGCGCCCTCTTTCTCTCCTGGGAGAGGGCGCGGCGCCAGTCTACGCGCCGCGCGCTGACGCGCTGTAACGCGTACGTGTGGTTAGGGCTTTAGACGACTGGAAGGCGAAAGCCATCTTTTTCTCCTCGGTCGACTGTGTTCATCCCTTCCGAAAGGTTTCGGGATAAGGGAACATGGTAATGTACAAGCTTTAACACTGCCTCTGAATGAAAGCGTAGCGCGCCCTCTGGCCATCGGAAGGTGTCGTTAATTGCGTATTTCAGGAACGCATAAGCGCTACTCATACAGATGCAGCCATCTGCCGAAATGTCGACGCCTGTAGCACAATGCGTTGGTTATGATGCGCGCACATCACAGCGCGTGTCGTTTGGCGTGTGTGTATGGTAGCAACTGCCCCCCCCCCTCCCCCCATTAGCGCATACCACGCGAAATCTATAACGCCCACGCGCAGGCTCTTTCGTCGTTGCCCACGACGCATAAATGTCGCACGCTCTCGAGCGCACGCGCGCGTGCGTGGGACGGTGTGCGTGCATCTGATGGGAAAGATGCACGGCTCGATGAGGCTTGATGATGAGACGACCGCGCCACGTTGAGCACGCAGCGGGGTGAGTTCCGTGCAGTACGTGCATGCTGTGCGGAGAAGTATATCTTTTGCCCCCCTTGCGTACGGCTTGTTATGTACTCGATCTTTCGGTGGCAGCGCTGAGGAACACGTGGGCGGAGACTCATAGTAGACATGACGGGCGCTGGTTTTCTTCATGAGGAGGGGGAGGGGAGAATGGCGAGGGTGACCTGTGACCCCTCCTCACTTATTTATTTATTTATTTATTTATTTATTTATTTATTTATTTATTTACAAGTACTGCTGTATCGATAGACGAGACATAGCAGGAGTGGGTACGTGAGTTAGTAAATTAAACAACAATCATACAGTGCATAATAAAAGAATCACAATATGTAGTTTGGCAATTCTTGCACAATCTTTTCATGCAGGTTTTTCCCGAGGAACCATCTATGGGCTGTTCCAAATGTCGGCAACGCTTGAAAAAAAAAAAAAAGAATGTTTAAAACAATTCACAAATGGCTGAAAAGGAACAATATTAAGATTCGACCTTTTGGTCGAATCCTGAAAAGCTGCGCAAGTGGAACGCAAAAATGGAAATGGGGACGGTGACGTACTCCTCACAACTGCAGGCCTTTCGGTCTATGGCTCTCTGCTGGTAAAGGTAGAAAGTTGTAAACTGTTGTTGGGATGCAGCGTCAGAGTTTCTCAGCCGCGGTGATGCGGGAAAGGATGGGCTTCCGCTGCGTTCTTGTAGTGTTTTAAGAAGACGGTGTCGTCATTTTTAAGATAACCGTCTAATCTTGAAGTAACGTTTTTCGATTTTCCTCGTACCATCATCCGAAGACGGTGGGTGATTTCACTGCATCTTGAGAAAACTGTCGTCTCAAGATGATATTGTCCACCGCGATGGAGCAGTGGTGCCCGGCTGCTGACCCGAAGGTCGCTGGTTCGATCCCGGCAGCGGCGGTCACATTTTTATGGAGGCCGAAAATGCTACAGGCTCGTCAATGCACGTTACAGGAACACCAGATGGTCGACAATTTCCGGAGCCCTCCACTACTGCGTCCCTCGTAATCATATCGTGGTTTCGGCACGCAAAACCCCAGATATTATATTAATTTCGAAGCAACGCTACCGATTTTCCTCGGATCATCATCTCAAAGACGGTGATTTCACGCATCTCGAGAAAACTGTCTTCTCCAGATGATATAGTTTTCATATTCTTCCGCATCAGCTGTCCCTCCCGTCTGCGTCACCTCGTCTCTTCCGCCATCTTGCGCGTCGGTTTTCATTATTTTTCATAGTCCTTCCGCATAATACGCTCGCGCAAAGCTCTATATACCACAAAGCTGCCTCTGCGGTCGTCTCGCCATTCGCTTCA